>RJWH01008521.1:0-29791 GCA_004363575.1 Solenodon paradoxus
GGGTCTGAGCCCCATCACTCTGATGACCTCCTCTGACTTACTTGTTGATAGCAAGTGAATGACTGCTGCTCTGCCCACATTTGCTGAGGGCTCCTATTGGTGAAAACAGGGAGTGGTAGAAATCTGTGGGAATCTCTTCCATACTAAAATGGGGAAATCACCACTGGCATCTCAGGTCTAAGGTGCTTCTTAAGATTTCTTCAGTGAAGCAAAGATGTAACTTGAGCAATGTTCCCCCACCTGTTCCATCATTTTATGTTTCATTGTTTAATTTTGTTGATATTTTTGTAGTTTGACAAATGCTCCCCAAAGATATCCTATCCCAGTTCCTAAAACCTTGAAATACTGATGTCTTCAGATGAAAGGTGTTTGCACAATCCTTTGATGGGGAGATTGTCACAGATTATGCACTTGGACTCGAAATGCAATTTCAACATTACTATCAGTGGGAGGTAAAGATGAATAAACAAAGAAAGAAGATGACATGGTGATGGTCCAGAGAGATATTTGAAGAAGCTGATCTTGAAGATTGTAGAGCCCTTGCCACAAACCAAGAAATGTGGACAGTTACCAGAAGCTTGAAGAAATAAGGAGTGGAGTCTTCTCTCAAATCTGCTGGCACCTTGATTTCAACTCAGTAAAAATGATTTTGCACCTTTAATTTCCAGAACTGAAAAAGAATACATTTCTGCATCACCCAGTTCATGGTGATACAGCTAAAACAGCCCTGGGGAATGAATATATCATTGCTTATTTGTTTTCATTCTTCTTTTGTATTTTTTTTGGATTGATTTTGGGAGCAGAAGATAGCAGGACAACTTGATCATCATTTTGGCAGGAATAAATAAGGTGATAAATTCATAAATAATTTAAGAACAATGATACATTTCCAATATGTCTGCCCTATCAGTGAACATGGTATATATGACATATTTGGGGCTTGAAAAAAATCAGAATATATCAATAAACTTTTATTTCCCCCATAAAGATTCTTAACATTTTTACGATCTGTAATTTCTCTTAGGTAATTTTTAGCTTTTGTTGCTATTGTGAATGGGATAGTGTCTATTACATGTTTAAATTTGTTATTTATTTTGTGTCGTAATGCTCTAGGTTTTCCTATATTGACCCCAGATATATTATCTTTCCATATGCCTATTCATTTAAATGTCCTACTTAGATGATTGTATTGTTAACAAATAGTATCTCTTTCTTTACAATATCCATATTTCTTGTGGATTTTCATACCAATAGCCCTGGTTTTATGTTCCAGTGTAGTTTTGACCAGTAGAGGTGGGACCATGTGTGTAAAGTCTTGTTTTCTATTGTTCACAAGAATGCTCCTTGCATTTCACGTCCAACTATGTTTGTTGTTAGAATTTAAGAAAAGGAAGTGCCCTTACATTCTTAGTTTGCCAGAAGTTTGTATCATGAACTCCAGTTGAATTTGGTTCAAAGTCTTTTTCTATACCCATTGACACAATCAAAATTTTTTCCTCCTCTAATTTGTTAATGTAGGGTATTACAATGGAAAATATTTTCCAGTGTTAGACCCTATTTTCGTTCCTTGAACACAGCCCACTTTCACATTTAATCTACAATGTTGACTATGCTATTAATTTATTTGAAAGTTTTGCTGCTGTGTGATGCTCTTGGCTCAAGTGTATTTTTTATGGGTGGGAGGGGAAGGCCTAATTTGGTTTTTGAGTTAAAGAGAGCTGGCTGAGGAAAATGAGTTGAATAATTTCCCAATTTTGTATTCTTTAGAAAAGTCTATGAAAACTGGCAACTTGTGCTTTGTGACCACTTGGTGGAAGTGGCCTCCCAAAATAATCTTGCCCTGAACATTTGGGAGAGACTTGAATTTGTAATACTGTTGTCATATCTGTTTTTGCAATAAACTTTTATAACTAATTATGGATTGATTTGGTTATTAGCTAAAAAGTCCACTTCACTTAGACTTTCAAATTTAACAGCAGGATGTTTGCAGTAAACAGTAAACACTGTCACAGAAATATCCAAACTTACAGACCAGCATAATAAACCCTATGCTCAGGACCAACAATTATCAATACATGTTTACTACCCATTCCTTCAACTGGAATAACGTGAAGTAAATCCAAAACTTCACTCATAAATATTTTCACATGAATTCCTGAGAGATAAAGCATCTATTCTAATTTCACATGAACTTAATATAATAATTATTCCCAATATGTGATTGTCATTTGTATCAAGTAGTCAATGTTCACACTTTCCTGAAAACTTAATTTAAAAAGCATTTTCTTTCAATTGATGTCCAAATAGTGTCTATACATCATGATTTATGATGTCCTTTAAGTCTTTGTTAGTCTATAGTTTTCCCCCACAGTAATGTTTTTTTCTTTAGATTTAAAAAAGTTTGTTTTGTCTTCGTACCCACCATTTGGAATTTGCTGACTGTAGAGCTTTGGCATTTTTTTAACATGTTCTTCACCCACCCATCTGTATTTCTTTAAATTGACAATTAAAGATAGGAACATGAGCAGATTGTGTTTTGTAGTTGATTTTCCTTCCCATGCTCCATGCCTTCTTAGGACTTTTTCCTCTGCAAGATACTCTAGAGAAAATGCTGTGTGCTCCCACTAGGAGGCACTTAAAACCTGGCTGTCTTCTTTGTGTTGATGTGCACAATCATTGATGCACTTTTCCATTAGAAGCCACAGAACAATTTTCATTCCCATTTCATTTAGCAGGAGTTCCTCTATATGTAAAATATTGCCCAGTTGGAAGCTTGGTTTACTTAACTTGATTGTTCTTGACTTTTTCTTTAGTAATTGATTTTATTTGTAAGAATGTCTACCTTAAAAGTATTTTTTTCTTATGAGTAAATATTTCTAAAGGACCGACTTGTTACTTGGCTCTGCAGTTATCTGTATCATCATTTCTGCATTTGTCTTCATCATTTTTCTGTTTTTTACCTTAACTTCCTTAGGTGAGATATACTATTCATCCTGTAGTTTTTGAAATGCTTGGCTGTTTTGAATATTTACGAGTATGTCACTCTATTACTTCTTCTATTAGAATTTATGTATGTTGATACACACTGAGGTATGAAAATCTTATTTCTGGCTAAACTAAAGAAGAAAAAAGAATACTTAGATGTTGTGTCATGATTGAAGTCTATTGTTTGTTTCTTTGTTATTAATTATAAGCATTTAAACTTATTTAACTGTCAGCTATGGACTTGAGTTTATCTCATTCATTTGAAAAAGTTTAGGACTAGAAAAATCAATCAATGTGACAATGTAATTGACCACGTGTAAAAACAGAGATTTCCCAGGAAAGCAGCTGCTGCTAAATGTTTAACATAGGGAGTGTAATGCAGATGTTGTTCACATAACTGATAGAAAAATCAAGCAGAGGAGAGTTTGGGATCCCAACAATTAACAGCAGGATGAAGTTACTTCCACATCTAGTCTGCAAGGACAAGGAAGTTTGTGTTGCAGAAGCTTAGTTGTTGTGTTCAGTAAGACCTGAAGCCATGGTCAGACAATCTTATGGGAGTTTCAGCCATAGAGAATACACAGGCATGGAAAAGGAAGTCATTAAATTCAGAGAAAGAGGGGAAAAAAAAATCTCTCCCTGAGCCACCCTCCTGGGCCATAATCTCCTGTTGCTGGCTCCAGTTAACTGAACTGAGATGCCAAATAGCCTTTGCATGTTAGAGGATGAATGAGGGATAGATCTGAGGGAAAATATGTCCAGGCCAAGCATACCATATTGAAATAAACCATATTAATAAAATATAAGAAAACTTGCATGATAATTGATAATTAAAATAAACTCATCTTAAAGGACAAGAAACAGAAGGGGACTTAAACATGATTTTAAAATACATCCATACAAAAGCTTGTACATCAATATAAGAGGTAATTTTTCAATAAATGGAAACACCTCAAATGTCTCAATTTTGTAATGTATAAACAAAATGTGGCATAACCATATAATGAAATATTATCAATTATAAAGGAACAAAATATTGATCCTTTCTACTATGTGACTGACCCTTAGAAATATTATACTAAGTAAAATAATTCGATCACAAAAACCACACATTGCTTGATTCTATTAATAAGAAATGTTAAAGAAATGTTAAGTTTAGGCAAATTAAGGCAAAAGTTAGATTAAAGGTTTCCTAAGACCCTATTGGAAGAGGAATTTTCCATGAAAGGGTTTGAATTTTGTGTGTAATGAAAATTATAAAATTAGATTTTGTGATAGTGGCACAAATCTGCTACTATATTAAAAACCACCAGTTCCATACAATAGGTGAGTTTTATATGTGTATTATATCTCAAGAAAACTTTTAAAAAGATTGAATGAGATCAATATCAAATTAAAGTCACAGAAGAAACATCAGTGAACATGAAGTCATATGAATAGAATCTGAAAGAAAAGGATTATTTTAATGAGCAAATGATCATTGACAGTTGAGAAACAGTTTCATGTACATATAATTGCAATAGAGAATTGAAATAGGAAGAGAATGCATTTAAAATTGAAATATTAGCCGAAGTTGATTATATTCGAAGAATGATAGTTAGATGCTGATTCAGGAAGCATAGCAAATCTCAAATAGGATAATTAGAAATACAAACCTACCTATGAACACTTTAGCAAAACTAAATAAAAAGAAGGAAAAAGCCTTTTTTAAGAATCAGTAAAAAAATGGTATGTTTCACAACATGGAAAGATAGAAATAACTGTCAACTTATCATCAGAGATATTGTAGGCTGATATAACACATTTAAGAGGATTAAAAAAAATAAAACCCAACCTCAAATTTTATATGAAGTGAAAATAACTCTAAAAAAATGAAGGTGTTGTAAATATATTTTCAAATAAATGAAAACCAGAAGAATAAGTTCCCAGGAAACTCACCCTCCAAGAAATGCAAAAGGCAGGTTTTCAGGTTGAAGGCCAATAATGCCAGCTGGAAGCTCAGATTTGTAAATGAATGAAGAGTAACAGAAGGGTAAATACTTGGGTATTTACAAAATATCATATAATTTATCTAAGTATGTGCAAGTATATATATATATATATATATGTCTATTGGCTTATCAGCTATTTGCAGGATATTGATATTGGAAGGGAAAGTAATAAAATTTTGTGGGTACTATAACATATGTATAGAGGAAAGATTTTAAAACAAAATCATGAAGGTCATGTGGGCATAAATTAATTTATATGCTCTAAATTCTTACATGGTCAGGAATGAGTATAATATCACTTGATGATAGAACGTATTTAGTTTAAGATACGTATTGCAATTTCTTGATCCACCACTGAATACCACACAAAGAAGTTAGAATATAACAAGTTAAGTGTGCAGATTTTATATTTATATATATTCAAGTGGGGATATTTAAGAGGGACCTGAGGCAGAAAAAGTGAAACAAATGGATAATAAATACCAGTATAGTCAATGATAAATGAAACACTGAAAATGTACATTCTTATCAGTTGCACATGGAAAACTCAGAAAACTAACTTTATCTTTACTAGAACTACATCACAGTAGCTATTTTGAAAAGAGTGTAAGATAGTCCAAAAATCAGCAAGTTGCCTGGCTTGCCAAGTGTTTTTGTAAATTTTTTTTGTAACACAACCAGAGTTGGCTAGTTGTGACTGAAAGTCTATGGCACACGAAGTCTCAAGTATTTACTATTTGACCCTTTACACAAAGTGTTTGCCTACTCCTGCTCTATATCATGTCTTTTAAAGATAGTTTCATTTGTATTAGATATTGGTGAAAGCAATAATAAAAGTAGTCTGTATGTATGGAACTTTCATCAAAGAAAATTATAAAACTATTTCAAGCTGAACAGTAATAAAAACAATACATACTAAACCTGGTAGCATATACTTAAAGCAAAGACTTGAAGATAGACAACTATGAAAAAGATAAACTGTTAGCAATTGAGTGACTATGCTCCAAAAAAGAGCAAAGTGAGAGGTGATTATGTAAACCGCTTTTCCATTTGGGGCACTTGCAGATTCTTGTCTTAGAGCTACAGTATGAGAATTCCTAGAGAGAAGTATATGTAAGAGAGACACCAGCAACACCAGAGATATAAAAAGTGGAGTTAAGGTCTAAATGTCCATGACTGTTATGAATTGGATTGTGCCCTCTTAAAAATGATGTTGAAGCCCTAAACATCAACGTGACTGTATTTGGTGATTGACACATTAAAGACATAACATGATAAATGACAGTACCAAAGTGGGACCCTAATCCAAAAAAACTGGTGTCCGTATAAGAGGACACCTAGAGAGTGTGCACACCTAGAAAAGGACATGTGAGGGCACAGCAAGAAGGCATCCATCTGCAAGCTAAGAACAGAGGCTTTTCCGAAATCCAAGCTTGCTAGCTTGGACTTGAGCTGAGACTTCCAGATACCACAGCTGAGAGACAATACATTTCCGCTGTTTACGCCCCCTGTCTGTAGTACTGTGCTACCGACAGCCCTGGCTGAGTAACACACTCACTATGGAAATTTTAGCTACTATGACCATTTAGGAAGGCAATTCCATTGGTTACGGCGAGACACTACTGTTTGTCTTGCCCTGTTTTTATGATCAGTAATACACGCTAGATTATAGATGACACTTTTTTTTAATTTAGTGGGATCTGTAGGGATAATTAGAATTTAATAATGCACTTTATCAAAAACTTAAAGCTAATTCAGAATCTATGTTGCAGAGATACAGAAGCCAATTAGTGCTGTTTTTAAAATTTTTTATAAAAAGTACTTAATATTATTTGGTTTCTGACTTAGTTAAATTGTGAGACTGTTTCACTTTTTGATTTCTTTTCTTGTATCCAATTGTGTGTATGTGTATGTGTGTGTCTGTGTGTGTTTGTGTCTGTGTGTGTCAGGCTTCCTTATAGGGAGCCTTAACTAAAGCACTTTCCAGGTTACTTAGGTAAGGCCTAATTACCTTGAGGTCTTGACTGAGGCACTGGACTTCTACACCTGACTCAGTGCTTTTCCATTTCTAAGGATTTCCGTTGATCCTCTGATCACAGGCCCCAGATCCAGAGAGAGATAGGAGTAGGGCTCCCCAGTCATGAGAAAATTCTCCTGTGTGTGCTTCACATAATCTAACCATCACCCAGTACTATTTGGAGAGGGGGCATGAAACAGTAGGCAGCTGGCACCTCTTGTTACCTCTTGCTTGCACTGTTGTAGTCATAAGTGAATAGAACTTTGTTACTTTCGATTTGCTCATTGTCCTTATAAAACGTTGACACCTGACAACTCACAAATGCATGTGTGTGTGCAAAACTGTTGTGACAATGAAAATAATACAGTATCGTGTGCACCTTACACTTGTGTAATGTTATGATGCAACAATGTTCCTTCAATAAGTTTTTTTAAAATTTGTAGTCACCATTCATAATGGTAAAATCTTTAATATTTTTATTTTAATGTAGATACACAAAGATTTGTGCTACAAACACTTCTATCAAACTAATTACTGTGTAATTATCTAAGAAATGAAAATAAATCATGTAAAAGTAAAAATCGAAATTGATATGATTATATACTTAGGAAATGTTAAATATTACATATAAACAATTTAAATAGTAACTGAATTTATTAGACTTTCTGGATATAAAGTTTAAACATGAAAATTTATCTTAGCTCTATATACTAGTAACAATTGATTTCAAAATGAAATTTTAACTAAATACTATTTAAACAGCATCAATAATGAGATACCTAAAAGTAAGTTTAATGAAAGATGATTTAGAATTCTGATAGAATGCTATAAAACATTGCTGAAATAAATTGAAGACCTAATAAATGGATGAGATGAATAAGCTTTGTTCATGTCTTAAAATGCTCAACATTGTAGAGATATTAATTCTTATAGATTAATTGCAATTCCAAGTATAAAGGGAACATGTTCTTTGTGGTTATTGACACAATAATTCTAAAACACACATGACAATGCAAGGGACAAGAATGGACAAGGCGATCATGAAGATCTAAGCTAGAGAACTTCTGCCATATATCAAGACTTATTATACAAGAAAGTGTTCATAATTTTTATTTGGTGTGAATATAGACTTATAGACGAATGGAAAATATAAATAATTCAGAAGGAGATCTACAACAATCATCTGATTAATGATAGAGGTGACACTGAAATGCAGAAAGAAATGGATGGTCTTTTCAGTAAGTAGGACTGGTGAAACTGAACATACATATGGAAAACAATGAACTTTAACTCTTTTCAGAGTCTACATAATCAAATCTGTATGCGTCATAGGCTTATATGTAAGAGATGAAACAATAATCTTTCTTCAAGGTAGCATAGAAAAATATATTTTTGTCTTTTAAGTAGACAAAAAATTTTAATGAGGTCACCAAAAATTGAAAAGCTCAGTTGAACTTCAGTAAAATTAAGAATCACACTTCAGTAAAATTAAGAATAGTTTATCAAAAGATACCAAGAACAAGAAGAAGCAAGCCACAGAGTGAAAGAAGATGTTTACAATACATATATTTGACAAGGGTCTTGCCATAATATATGACACATTTTTACAATGTGTTAAGGAAAGACAAGTAAAACACAAGGAAAAGTAATTGAGCAAGCACTTCAAACAAAGTACAGATTGACAACAAATGTATGAAAAAAGTCCAACATACTAGTTATTAAAAAAATTATTGACATAATTCTACTACTTAGATACCAGAGAGATGAAAACAAAATGGCAATACTGAATACTGATGTATAAAAAGAAAAGTTTTTATTAATTAGTTACATTACTATGAATCATAACTATAGATGTGTCAAATTATTTTAAAATATTTGCTAATGCTAAAGATGTATGGTATTATGACCAAGTAATTCCAATGTTATATATATAACATTTATATAGTTCCAAAAGAAATGTGTATAGATTTTTTGAAGAACATGTTTAAGAACATAGAAGTATTACTTATAGCAGTAGAAACTGGAAAAGAACTCATAGCTAACAATAGGAGAATGAGTACATAAATTGTAATATAGTTACATAGTGGAATACAACAAAACAATGAAAAGAGATAAATGCAGCAATACGGAAGAATATAATAATTTTTTGATATAAAGTAAATGAACTTAGAGAAAAAATAGTACATACAGACAAAAAAGAGTACATACTGCATACTATTCATATGAATTTCGAAAACAGGAAAATCTACTGTATGGAAGTAGAAATAAGAACAATTATTTTCATAGAGAGAGAGAGGTTGATCATTAACAATAAGGATAACATTAATGATAGAGATGACATCAACATGGTAGGTTTATAATATGTTAAATTTTTATCTGGGTAATGGTTCTGTGGGTATATTCATTTTTAAAAGTTCTCTTCAGTCATATACTCTTGCTTAGGCACTTTCCATATAGATGTTATACTGAAAATAATTTTGTATAATAATTTAGTAATGGAAACATACTAAACAATGAAAAGAGCTTTGACAGCTAGATATCAAAATGGAAAAATAATAAATCTATTTCACAAATAATTCTCAAGTGAATTCTACATTTATGAAAGACCCACATTTAAATTTTTAAAATATGGAATAATAAATTATTTTCATTGAATAAATAACATTATATCCCATTAAATAGGATGAGTTTATTAACATGTATTCAACATTTATTTTTTCCAGTAAATGTGAAGTTTGTGCTTATTATTTGCTAAACAAATTTTCAGGTGCTATGGATACAGTAGAGAAGAAAAAAATAGAAAAATAATCCATGCTTGAATGGAGCTTATATTCTAGGAGAAAGAGACAATGAAAAAGAAATAAATGATACACCTGTTTAATGAAGAAATAAGAAGGAGAGATAGTAGGAAATTATATAAGTGGAGTGGCAGTTGTCATACATTTGTTGGCAAAAGCTTCATTGTTAAAGTGAAGTCAAAGCAAATATTTGAAAAAATTAAATATGCAGAAGAGAGTTTCTGGAAGAGAAAGGAAAAATTGCAAATCTCACAAAAATGGAATATACTTCTTACTGTGCTTCAGTAACAGGAAGGAGGTCTATATGGTGGCAACAATGTGAACAGGAGAGTACCTTGAGGTGAGGTTAAATTGGTAAAGAAGGCAAGGTAGAGGGGTAAGGAGAAAGGAATTATGTAGGGTTTAGAGATTATTGTACAAACTTTGACTTTTACTCTGAGGGAAATGAAATATTTTAGGGGATTTTTAGCATAACAGTGAAATAATCTGTCACATGAATTTACAGAATCACTCTAGCTCCTGTAAAGAGACAGGAATGAAGATCTGAGGGAAAAATCCAATGACTAGATAAGTGATTATTTCAGTAACCCATGCTAGAGGTGATAATCTAGAACAAGATGGTAGAGGATATTGCATGGGAATATACTTAGAAAAATTCTGAAAAAGTTTTGAATCTAAATTCAAGAGGATATTCTGACTGATCAGAGGTGAGATGTTAGAGAATGAGATGAATGAGGAATGAAGAAAAAGTGGCAAGAAGGGATTTACCACTTACTTCCATGGAATATACATGTGATGCAAAGTCACAGTCTAAAGGAAACAATGTATAAATATGAATCCATAATATTAAAATTTGTATTCAAGAAAGGAAGCTATAAACAACATTAAAAGGCAAGCCACAGTCAGAAAGATATTACTATACACAGCAGAGGTTGTATTACTACAAATCAAAATTAAAGTGATAAAAGCTAGTGAGAGATGTGAATAAATTCATTGTTAAGAAGGCTAAATGGCCATTTATACATAAAAATATTCTCAATATTATCAGTAATCAGGAAAATGTTATTAAAAACATAAATTAAATATCATTTCACTATATCAGAATTGCGTGAATTTTGAAATCTGATAATACCAAATATCAGCAAAGAGGTATATCAAAAGGAACTAGAAAATGCTAATGTGACTCAAAATGATCATAACGTTCCTGCAAAAATTTTTGGAAAACTTTTATGAATTGAGGCTGTATATAATCCCTATGATCCTAAGGTTTCATTTAGATTTCCATCAATACAATATAAAAAAGCACTGAATTTATTCAAAATGGAGAACACTGTACCACAGTTAAAATGAACATATAAAGGATACATGTAATAACATGCTTGGAACAACATACAAACATTATATTATCTAACCCTTAGAATACTCTTACAATTTAGATGTTTCCCATTCGTACAGGTAAGGAAACTAAAACTTACAGACTTTAAGTTACTGGAATTATAATCTGAATCTAAGTTTTGAATTCTGATCCAAAGATATATGAAGTTCAAGTTCATATCCTTTGCACTACAGCATAGGACATTCAGGATTTGTTCTCAGTTGAGATGGAAAGAAATATTTTGCGTTCTGACTAGTTCCAAATCCATTTTTGTCACCAAAAGTCTATTCAGTTCTGGAGATCTAGAATGACTAAGATGGAAGATGTTTTTTCCAGTCTGTAGTATATAATGTAGACATCAATATTTTTATGCAGCTTGAAACTATTTTTAATTATACTTATATACCCAAAGATGCCTAATTTGCTCTTCTATGTAGATCAGTACTAAGAGTGATATTGATTCTTTCCATAATCTCATTCCCAAACTTTTTAACACAGCAGTTCCATATGGTATTGATGGATGCCTACTCAAACCTGCAATTACAGCAATATTATCAGTGCATTCTCTAATTTTCTGATCGAATTTCCAAAGGACTAAATGTAGCCATTTAATATATAATTATAATCTTTCTCATTTATAGATGCTCCATAATTAGACATTAATAAAACTTTGACCATGGATATACAAAATACATAGTTTCAGTTTCATAGCAATGGTGATACTGACAGATTTTTGATTGGTCGTCTTACCAAAAAACTCTCTATTCATTAAATCAGTAGTTGACTTTCCTGCATTTCCTTTGTTAAAAGTATTTCTAATATAAAAGACCTACTGAAAGAGCAAACTAAATAGAAGATTTTGCATGTATACATACACCATTATGACTCAAACACAAAAAATAATTCCAAATTTATATACTGTCATATTTGTGGAAAACCAAATATACATATACCATATGTGTATGTGTAACATATTTCTGAGCCAAAGTCATTATAAAACTGGTATTTTTCAAGTTGGAATTGAATTCATTTTATCTGAATACCTAAACATAAAATAATTTTGCAGCTGTGAAAACCAATACAAATTTGTTGACTGAGGAAAAAATGGGAAATGATAAGAAAAAATATGACAAACTCTATAGATTCAGCAGCTAAATAAGCAAATAGGTAAACAAATGCACTCCAATTTGAAAATGGTCAATAACATTGAAAGGCTTACACAAAAACTCGATTACAAAGGGATGGCAGAAAAGCTCATGAAAAAAAGTGCAACAGCATTAGTTATTAGGGAAATGCAAATTATAAGGAGAAAGCATGCCAGATCTACCACTATAGCAAACATAAAGGAAAAGACAACACAAATATTTAACAAGGAGGCATAGATACTGCATCATTCATATATAACTATTGAGAATATGAAATGATGTGACTATCCTTGGAAACACTTTGGTACTTTGTTGTAAAAAATTCTGCAAACATGCAACAACAAATTGACCCAGAAGTTGTGCTTCTGGGCATTTATTCTAGAGCAATAAAAGTTGATATTCACACAAAAATTTTTGCATGAATTTCTACTAAAGCTTAATTTGTAGTAACCAATCACATAAAATAGCTAGCTACCCTTTAATGTGAGAATAGTTAAACTATGGTATATCCATACCAGTAACACTGCTCATCAATAAAATGGAAGAAAATGACATATCAGCTTAAGTTAGAAAAAGCCACTCTCAGAAAAACACATTATTCATGATTAAATGCATATATTATTCTCAATTATAAATACAGAAAACAGAACAGTACTTATAAGGAGTTAGGAAAAAGTAATTTATTGCAAGAGTGTGACGTGAGGGAATCCTTCATAGTTATGGGATTAGTTCTATATCCGGATTGTGGTGGTGGTTATGCAAATATATATTACAGTATGCAAATATTCATAGTATAGATGATATATATTTGTCAATAATATAAGATCTGTATTTGTGTGTATATCTTGTGTCATTTTATAGCTGTTTATGAAGAGATGAATAGCTCAGTACCAGTTGTGAATGATAGAGTAAAAATCCTCTCCATATGCTTTTTTTAATAACTATCAATATTTTCTGATATGCCTTTTCAGAATTTTGTAAAGACGTTTTTAAAATAGGTGGTATTCCATAAATATGATTATTTCTTGATTTTAATTTTTATTTCAAAATATTTTAGATTAATAATTTGAAAAAATAGTACAGGAGGTTCCAAATACCTCTCTCTCAAGTGCCTTCACTCATAACATATTACATAATATAAAAATCCAAAACCAGGCATTGATACAATACGGCAACCTAAGCTTCAGCCCGATCTTCTTAGATTGCATGCACTCTTTTTTGTATGTGTGTATAGTTCTATAAAGTAGTAAATGTATTATATATATACTATTATATAAAATGATAAAGGAATAAATGCTTTTTATATTATATTCAATATTTTTCAATATAAATAAGATGAACTGTATTTTAAAGAGAATAGGCAGGCAGGAAGAGAGAGAAGGAAGAAGCACTTTATTTATTTATTGGTTCATCGTTTGTTCTCCAGGCCTTGGATCTTGAACCAGGGACTTTGGCATGTATATGAACTGTGCCTGATGAACTAAATCACTAGATCATCAGGGCACACCAGAAAGGATATACTTAAATAATTCTGGGGGAAAATATCCATATGTAAAAAATTTATTGATCCTTATCTCACACTATAAAATAAAAAATTTTAAATGGATCATAAAGCAAAATGCAAGACTTAACACTATAAAAATTACAGAAAAATAGTAGGAATGTTTTTTAGAAATCAAATAATTCATTTTGATTAAACTGTGTCAACACCAGCAAATAACAACTGGAAGACTAGATGCAGGAATTCATAAAGGAAACCATCTTCCAAACAAGTAATAACACGACGATCTTCTGCTCCAGCTGATCATTATTAGTGACCACGACAATGCTAGTCAGCCCGTGCTATCCAGATTACCGAGTATTTGCCACATTGTCAGTTTTCAGAATGCTTCAGTTTCACTTGTCAGAGTCTGTGCACTGACGGAAACCAACAGAGGCCGGAACACCAGTTCCTCCAAAATGTCTGAAACACCACACTCAAACATTAATGCCTGCAGTTTTATCTCTTTGGTCATGCTGATTTCTTAGTTCTGTTACTGTAGAACTGGGATTCAGGCCAGTACTTTCAACTAGTTTGGTCAGAATGACCTCCCTAGCATCCTCAAAAGCATGAATACAGTAGAATTGCACACCACTCAATGTTCATGAATGTTCAGGTCACCATAGAACCAATTCTGTTTCAGGAGTACTCTCTCCTGCTTCTTCACTAAACAACAAATAACACACAGAGAATCATGAATGGAGTGTCATGTTATGACCAATTTAGTAGAATCACAAGTAATAATCGTCTAACTGTTTTTCCAGGGCTTACACAGCCTGTAATCTTTAGCAGTTTGACAAAACCATTTAAATTGACCTCAATTAACTCAAGTGATCCCAGCATGTCGGCTGTGAATTAGTCAATGTGAGTAACTGGTTAGGTTCCAATTGTCTTACAAATTATTTCAATGTCTTCTCTTTCGATATCCTTAACCATCATAACCTACATTTTGTTCAGGAAATGCAAGAATCACTGAGAACATCTCAAAGTAGACTTCCATATGAGGACATTACATCTTTTTCTTTTTCTTTTGCTTCACTAAATTTAGAATGTAGTCTCTTTCTTCTTGAACCACTGGGTCCATCTGAAAAATGCCGGAAACTCTTTGATTATTCATATTTGTTTGGACAACAGATAAGCAAAACTGAACAAACCTAATCTTAGTTTATCCAACTCTGGTTATGCCAGAATTTGCCACGTTTTAAGTGACGACCAGACTTTCCACCCACTCACAGTAATCGACTGTCCCAACAAGTTTCTTAACTATTTTAATATCTCTAAGATCGACACTAGTGGCTGTGGCTAGGTCAATCATTTTCATCGCTATTTACACTCATTGGACAAAACAGGCTTGAATATTGAGAAACAAGGCCTGAGTTTAATGAAGTAGCTGAACTATCAAATGAAGTTTCTCTGCCACTCAGTTACATAGGTCGAGTCATGTCAGTCAAGATTTCAAGACGGTTTTCCAAAACATTTTGGAATAACTTGGAAATGATGGTTAGATGAATCCCTTTCTGAAGAAGCTTGGTATAGGAATCTGAGAGCCAGCATGTGGTACTATCTACTTCTATATCTTGAGCCTTGGCATCTCCACCAGTACTCTGTCCGCAGATGGAGCACTATTTGTTTCAGAATGGGGGCACCATCATTTATAATGGTCACATAACCTTTTCCATCTTGAGTCATATTATCCATTTATTTTGGTTCAAGGCTTGTTCTAATATTATCTGCAGGAATGCTGAAGCTGTTTGGACCAGTTTATCATGGTCCTCCTAGGCACTTTCCTTACATCTGTTCACAACCTCAGCAGATGCCCCTGCACATTCTCAGGTATAGCAAGTTTTCTGCGTCTGCATGGGCTCTGGAAAGAATGCTCAGTGTGGATTCTGACCAGCCACAGAGTAACAATATGGGAACATTTTTTTTGATGAATTTTACTTAGGCTATTTTTATACTTAATACCAAAAGCAAAATCCACACTTGCAAAAAAATGTATGACTTGACCTTGCAGAAACCTGGAGCTGTACTCACCCAGCTTCACTGTGCTAAAGGTCACCACACCCAATTGCAGTGGCCCAAAACAAACACCTGCTCTCCAAGAATGAGGTACCCAGACCCTTTGTCTCTGTCCCACCACAGCCTGGAAACAGTGCACACTAAGCTTCAGGTCCCATGGACCCATGGGTTATTGACATTCAGTAACACCCTGTTGCTGCCTGAAACCAGTATATACTATACTTCAGATCCATTGACCCACAGACCCAAACACTAGGGGTGGAACCAGCTGAATCTGTGGGCCATTAACCCTCATCCATCCCATCCATCACCAGAACAAGTGCCCACTAGACCTAAGGACCTGAGGACACTCACAGTGCCTCAACCCAGAACTTGACCCAGCAATCCTAAAATGGATTATAGGGCTATCCAAGATCTGTATTCCCAGACTTATGAGAAAAAAAAAGAGGAGTGTAGAAATCACACTCTGTGACCTCCAACTATACTACAGAGCAGTCATCATCAAAATAGTATCATAATGGAGCAAAAAATAACCCACAATGATTAGTAGAATCATATTGAGAGCCCCAAAATAAAGCCACATCTATATGGACAACTAATCTATGATAAAGGTGCCAAGAGCATACGTTGGAGTAAGGAAAGTCTATTCGACAAGTAGTGTTGGGAAAACTGGAAGCACATTTGTAAAAAAAAAAGAAACTGGATAACTCCTTATCACCATACACAAAAGTTAACTCAGGATGGATCAATATATTGATAGAAGAACCAAAACCACAAAACACTTAGAAGACAATGTGAGAAAAGCACTCCACATTCTCAATTTCAAAGAGATCTTTCGGGGAAGGAACAGCTAAGGCAAAAGAGGCCAAAGTAAAACTAAGCAACTGGGACTACTTCAAACTGAAGAGCTTCTGCACAGCAAAAGAAACCACCACTAAAACAACAAAGCAACCCATGGAATTGGAGAAGATATTCCCACAGCATACACCAGATAACAGCTAAATTTTCAAAATATATAAAGAGCTAATGCACCTCAATAATAAAAAGGCAAATGACCCACTCAGAAAATGAGCAAAAGAACTGAATACATACCTATCTAAAGAAGACACACAGATGGACTACGGACAACCGAAAAATGTTCTATCATTTTTTGTCATCAGAGAAATGCAAATAAAAATGACAATGAGATATCACCCCACACCAGTGAGAGTGGCCTCTATCAAAAAAACTGGAAGCAGCAGGTGTTGGAGGGGTGTGGAGAAAAAGGAACACTCCTACACTGTTGTTGGGAATGTAAACTGGTACAGCCTCTTTTGAAAACAGTATGGAGATTCCTCAAACAGTTAAAGATGGATCGATCATTTGATCCAGAAATTCCACTTTGGTTATATACCCAGAGGATACAAAACATCTAATTAGAAAAAATATCTGCATCCCTATGCTCATAGTAACACAGCTCACACTAGCCAAAATATGGAAACAGCCTAAATGCCCATCAATAGATGACTGGATAAAGAAGCTGTGGTCTATAAACTCAAAGAAATTCTCTGCAGTTATTAAAAAAGAAAGAAATTGTGCCCTTTGCAGCCATCAGGATGGAACTGGAAGGGATCATGTTAAGTGAAATAAGAAAAATGGACATACAGGATGGTTTTACTCAATGTGGAATATAATGAAATAAAACAAACAGATAAATCCCAGCAAAAGCTCACAGGATAGAAGATGGGAGGTGGGAGAGTGAGGGAAGGAAAGAGTGGAAAAGCTGTGGTAAGGGACACTAAAACTCTGGTGGTGGGTATGGTGTGAAATATAGATTTAGATGCAATTTCAATATTCTAAAATGATTATAGCATTGTGAACAAAAGAAATAATAAATATTATGAAAAAATAACATAAATAAAAATATATCTACTCTTTGTAAGGCAATACTCAGATAATCAAAGGTAATCATCAAACCAGATATGTATATTATACATTTATAAATTGTGTTTAAAAGATTATACTCAGAATAAATAAAGCTCTCAATAGTCAATAAAAATAAACTATAACATTTTAACAAAATATTTAGGTAGCAATTGATTGAAAAAAATGTAAAATATACAGATGACAAAATATAGAGGCATAAAATATACATATAGCAAGTAAACACATAAAAGATGATCAACATCATTTGTCTATTAAATTGTGCAAATTAAGTACACAATAGTATCCATATATTTTAAAATAGCTAAAAGAAAATAACTGACAATATCAACTTTTGTCAAGAAAAAGAAAATCAAAACTTTTTTTGATATATAAATATCCAAATGTATTTTTACCATATCTAAAAAATAAAAGTCAGTAATTCATTTATAAATAATTCTAAAATGAAATGTAAATTTCTATTTACACAAAATCATGCTGATAATGTTTATAGTGATTTTATTAATAATAGCCCCAAACTGGGAATAACTCAAATGTTGTTCAGCTGGTAAGTGGCTATATAAGCAGTGGTATATCCATCAGTGGTATACTACTTAGCAATAAAAAGCAACAGGCTATTGATAAATGAAAGAATATGAATGCTTCTCAAATTAAGTAAAAGACCTAGAGTAGGCTACTGACAGTATGAATTAATTTCTATAGCATTCTGCAAAAAGTAAAATTTAAGGACAGAAGATAGAAGAATAATTGCAAGGGACTAGAAAGGAATAGGAATGGCTGATCACAGGGCAAAGGAAATTTGCTACTGGGAAAGAACAAGAAAAGGAAATAAACCTATCTATCTATATATGTATATATGCATATGGAAAAATACAACTATATTTGAATATTCCAGAATTTTTATGTATAAAATTTCGAAAACTCAACAAAAATCCGAAAAATGATTACATCAAAATATGAGTATACAAATTTAATGTCCAAAATGATTTGCTTTCCTATATACCTTCAATGAACAACAATAACAAAAATAATATAAATATGTAAGTATAAATCTAACATAATATGTACAGATGTACCTGCATAAAACTACAAACCTCTTGATGAATGAAATCAAAGTAGATTTAAATAAATGGAGGTAACTTTCTGTATTGATGGCTTGGAAGTCCCACTATTATGAAGCTATCAATTATTCCCAACTATATTTGCAGAATAACTGCACTCCCCAATAGAACACCAGTGAGATATTTTGTAGTTCTTGAAAAATTGCTCCTAAGATTGGTATGGAAGACAGATACCCAGAATAACCAACAAAATACTGAAGAAAAGGAAAATGTTAGAGGACTCACACTGGACTAGCCAATATAAGTCTTTGTATAAAACTATAATAATTAAGAGAGTTTTTAGTACTGGCAAAATAATAGACACATGGATCAATGGGACAGAAGGAACCGATAAGTAAAACTACATATAGTAAAGTGATGTTTGAGAAAGGATAATGTTTTCAACATATGGCACTGAGAAAATTCAGACTTCCATATGCAAATAAATTAACCTAGACCAAAACTTTAGGGCTTTCATGCAAATTAACTGGAAACATATGCTGGATCTAGATGTAAAATGAAAAATTAGATATTTCTAGAAGAAAACTATCTCACTTGGTGTTTAATAATGACTGCATAAAAATTACCAGATCAGTAGGATTCAAAAATAAATTATAAGTTGAACTTTAATAAAATTAAAATAGCCGTCTTATAAAAATAATATTATGACAATGCAAGTCACAGACTGGCAAGAAATATTTACAATACATATAGCTAATAATGAACTACTACTGAAAATATACAAAGAACCCTTAAAATACAGCAATAGAAAAATGACCCTATCTAAAAAATGTACAAAAGATCTGAACTCACACTCACCAAAGAAGTTACAATGATGACACATAAGCATATGAAAAGAAGCACAACATCATTTGTCATTAGTGAATTGCAAATTAAATCAACAATGAGCTACCATTACAAGAGTATAAAAATAGCTAAAATGTAAAAAAACGAAACATAATCCTGACAATAGTAATTGCCTGAGGGGATGTAGAACAATAGGAACTCTCATTAATTGCTGCTGGTAATTCAAAATGACACAGCCACTTTGAATATTTTGGCAGTTTTTAAAATATTAAAAAACACAAGAACACCATCATCATCTTCAATAGATGAATTAAACGCATTTGACAATATCCAATATCCATTTTGATTGGCAATGTCCAATATTCATTACTGATTAAAAGTTTTTGAGAAACTAGAAATAGAAGAAATTTTTCCTTACTTGAATAACAGCTTCTGTGAAAAATCTACAGCTATCATCATTCTTAATGGTGAAAGATTCAATGATTTTCCCCTAAGATTAGGAAAAAAGCAACATGTTCATTTTCACACTACTATTCAACAATGTGCTATAAATTCAGCTAAAGTAAAAGAAAAATTCATCCAGATTAAAAAGGGAGAAATAAAATGTTTTCTTCCCACAGGTGACAAGGTACTACTATATCTAGAAAATCCTAGGAATCCCTCTCTAGACTTCCAGATTTAATAAACCAGTGTAGCTACATCACAAGATACAAGATCAAAAAACAGAAGTCCAGTATTATTTTACATGTTCACTTTTAATAACTAAAAAATGAAATGAATAAAATGGTTATATTTGCAATAGCATCTAAGGAAAAATATACATAGAAATACTTTTAACAAAATAAGTGCACTATTTGTATATTAAGGACAAGAAAACATGATGAGATAGATTCAAACAAGACATTCTATGCTCATGGCTTAGTGGTTTCAATATTGTCAAGATGGCAATACTCCTTTATGTTGATTTCTGAATTAATTTAATCACTATTAAAGTCCCAAAGGAGTTTTTTTAAATAGAAATAGCCTGCTCCTAAAACTTATTTGCAAATGCAAAAGACCTAAGATAGGCAAACATATTTTGAAAAAAAAATGAAAAATTTGTTAACTCCAATTTCAAAACATACTATAAATTTACCATGATCAAGATAGTATTGACTGAAGAATTGGCATTAAGATCGATCAAATTGAGAGTAAAGATCTAAATTCATAAAATCTATGTTCTATTGATATTTGATAAAAAGACCCAAGGCATTTCAATGGAAAATACAAGGACAGTTTTTTTTTTGAAATATGGTACTAGAATATTTGTTATCTATATGCAAATATATACATATATAGATATATGGATAAATTGAACTTCATCAAAATTGAAAACTTCTCATTTCAAAAGACACCATTAAGAAAGTGAAAGATAATCCACATATTAGGAGAAAATACTTGAAATCATGCATATTCTAATGGGCTCATATCCAGAATATATAAAAATATTCATGTAAGTAAATAAGGCAAATGACCCCTTAATACATGGGTAAAATATTTAAAGAAACATTTCACCAAAGAAGAAGCATGAATGGATTTATGAAAATATGCTTAATAAAGATGCTAAAGTTACTGGAGAGATTCAAATTAAAACCACAGTGAGAGCCACCAGAATGGATAAAATAAAACACAGACAATAACTCTTTATAACATTTTGGTGAAACTGGAACTTTCATTTTGGCTACTAGGAATTAAAATTATATACCCACTTTATGAAACATCAATTTTCTTAAAAATTAAAATATCAACTTACAACACCCAGTAAAACAACTTATGTCCACGTAGACTTGTAAGTGAACATTCATAGCAATATTACTCATAACAACCAAAATATGGAATCAAACCAAATGCCCATCAACTGGTGAACCAAAGTAGTAAACTCATATAACAAAATTGTATTTTTCAGTTCATAAGAAGAAAAACTACTGATGCATCCTAGAACATAGTTGAGCCTCAAAAATATTTTGCTAAGTGAAAGAAGACAGACCCAAATGCCACATATATCATTCCTTTTTCACAACACTCTAGAAAAGGCAAATCTAAAGAGACAGAAAACAGATAAATGTCTTTCTGTGGCTGGACTGTGAATGGAGATTGATTTCAAGTTACTTTGAAGGAATTTTGAGGGAGGGGTTATTGTCTGAATGTGTTCCCCTATATTCATTTGCTGGAATCTTGACCGCAAGTTGATGGCATTAGGAAGAGGAGTCCTCATAAATGGGATTTATTCCCTATAAAAGATGATCCAGCAAACCTGTACCCCTTCCATCATGTGAACACACAGTGAAAAGGCCATGAACTAGGAGAAGGGCTTCACAGAAAGCAACCAAGTTAACACCTTGATCTTGGAATTCCCAGTCTCCGGAAGAGTGACACATAAATTTGAGGATTTTATTAAACTACTCAGTCTGTGGTACTTTATTATAGTGGTCCTAACTGACAACTACAGGGGTAATATAAATGTCTAAAAGCAGATTTTAGTGATTGTTGCACAACTCTATAAAGTTTCTAAATTATGATAAAATTTATCATTACAATGGATACATTTTATAGTGTATAAATTGTATTTTATTAAGGCCGTAAAATACGAATCTACTAATCGTTGTAACAATGAGTCTGATTAATTGTTAGTCTCCACTAGCCTAGATGAGAAAAGGTGACATTGTTCAAATTATTATCATTAAGCCTTAGCCAGATTATTATCTACTTTTAAAAATATTTTGCTAATTCTTGTACTTACTTCAGTGACCAACAGATATCATCACTCACCATGCATTGGTGGCTCTCTAGGAGCTCTTTTGAAATGAGCTGTGTTCTATTAGGGCAACAAGACTAATTCCATCCTTGAAGAACTGAGGAATAATAGAAAAGCTACTTAATCTCCGAAAGTTTCAAACACTTGATTTAATGAAGACCCATGAAAATTATGTTTGTCTGATAAAAGATGATATATTTACACTTGAGTATGAAAAATCAGCATCAATTTATTAAGTGAGGAAGCCATATCATATTTATAAATATTTGTTGTTCAGATAATATTTAGCATAAAATAGCTAGTACTCTTTGTTACTCCCCCTAAGAGATATTTATTCAGAGTTTGATGCCAATGGAGGTTCACAGCTTTTATATGTGATATTTCAAAGACATGATATCACGATAACCTGAATGCCTTGATGCACTCTCCTACATTCTGGCCTGCTCTAACTGCTACTCGGTTGCTGTCGCAAGGCACCATAGACCAAATGGTTTTCAAACAACAGAAGCTAATTTCTCAGAGATCTGTAGACTGTAAGTCCAAGATCAGGGCGCCAGCATGGGCGGCTGTTGGTAAAGCCCAGCTTTCAGGTTGCAGAAGGCTAACTTCTTGTAGGGTTCTCAAGTATTGGAGAGATAGGGGACTCTCTCGAGAGTCCATTCCTAATTTCATTCATGAATGATCAACCCTTATGACCTAATTAACCTCAGTAAGGCTTCGCTGTGTAATGGCAAGTTAGATATTTCAATATACGGATTGGATTAGGGATACACAAAAATTCCATCCATAACTCTCACAGAGCACAAGATAATGTCCATGCTTTTTTTTAAGGCACAAGAAACCTGCTATAAACTCATCTCAACCTCCTCCAGTGTTACCTCCTGTCACCTGTTACCCTATCCATGCCCAGTATATTTACCCTCTTACAACTCCTTAGGAAATTAAGTTCACTAAGAAGTATATTCATTGCATCTGTTATTTCCTAGGTTAACATTACTCAGCTTGTCTTTCCAAGAATAGCTTATATAACACATCTTTTATGAAACATTCCTCGAACATTCCAATCTCATTTTCTTCCTCTTCCAGTTCACTCAAGTGTTTATACTTCCTTCTTTTGTTGAACTTATTACAATGTATTATGCTTTTTATACCTGGTAAATCATACATCTCTCAAGGAAGAGAACACACCACCTATGTTTTGATCCTTAAGTTTCAGTATAATATAAGGCACACAGTAGCCATAAAGTTACTGTATGAAAGAATGAAAGATGAATGAGGTTCGGTCATTATATCTATGTTTAAAAAACACACAACCAGATCAACTTCCAGATGGTGACTCGATAGGACGCACTATCAGGTCGCTCCCCACAGACTATAAAAAAAAATCACCTATTTTCCTGAGACAAACACCAAGAAATGACTGACACTTCAGCTGGAGACAGAATGGCTGAAGACTTACTGTAGGTGAGGGCACCCAGTGGGGTTCTCACCTAAGCTGCAGATTTAGATTTGGGATGGGTCTCAGGAGACTCCAGATGCGTGGTGGGCCAGAGGCTAGGGATTTGGCGACCAGCTGCAGAGGCAGCAAGAAAGTGGGCCCAGTGGGGCTGAGAAACGGAGCCATGGAGTGCTGACTTGGGTGGGGGTGAAAGGAGAGCCAGCGCACTGGGAGCTGTGCTGGAGCCGGTGTGCCGAAATTGCTCTGGGCACAGCCATAACCGGAAATCAACCAAATCAAACCCCTCCCACAACCATTTTGCGCCAGAACCTGGGGTCTACTGATTGGAAATTCCACCCACCACATATTCGCCCACCAGAAATCCTGCCCACTGGATGCCCCATCCCCTGGATTGAAGTGAGAAAGCAGTCCCAAACCTCAATGCTACCCGCTAGTGCCACCTTGTGAGTAGAGGCAAAGCTGCATCCTGATTGCCAATCCTGGGCAAGTCAAACCTATGCAACACCAGGGAAACTGAACCCTCAGAAAAATAAAAGAAATGCCAAATAGAGCAAAGGCACAGAGAAATACATGTGAAATGATGGATCCAATCAAAAGCCCAGGGGAAAATCTGAATATAGCAGACATACATAAATTACCTGAAGAGGAATTTAGGGTAACAGTGATTAACATACTTGTGGGAATCCAGAAATCAGTAATGGCAGTAAACAAGAATGTCAGAAACACAAAGAGAAGAATTAAAACAAGCCATCAAACAGGTAAGAGACACGATGTCTGAATTAAAGAATTCAATAGAGGGACTCAAAAATAGGATGGATGAAGCTTCCAATGGAATCAGTGATCTGGAAGACAGGACAGAGGAACTCAATCAAGTAAACAAGCAAAGAGATCAAAAAATTCAAAGAATCAAAGACAGCATTCAAGACCTCTGGGATAACATCAAAAGGAACATCATTCGCATCATAAGGGTCCCAGAGGAAAAGAGAGAAAAGGGGGCAGAAGCTGTATTTGAAAGAATAATAGATGAGAACTTCCCCAATTTGAAGAATGATGCACACCTCTAGATCCAGTAAACTCAATGAGTTCCCAATAAAATAAACTCAAACAGAAATACACCTAGACTCATTGTCATAAAAAGTCAAAAATGCAAGATAAAGAAAGACTATCAAAAGCAGCCAGAGAAAAATGTGTCACACACAGAAGAGCCCGCATAAGATTGTCAGCAGACTTCTCAAATGAAACTCTACAGACCAGAAGAGAATAGCATAATATAGTTAAGGTGCTGAAAGAAAAGGAGTTTCAACCTAGGATACTATATCCAGCAAGATTATCATTCAGAACTGCAGGAATGATAAACACCTTTTCTGACAGCAAAAGTTAAAGGAGTATATCACCACAAAAACAGCTTTGCAAAAATATTAAAGGATGCTCTATAAAGCATAAAGAAATCACACAGAAAAGCAGTAAGACAGCAAATATTAAAAGCAGGGAGGAAGAGCAGAGAACAAAAATGTGGATAGTTAGAATGAGTGGAAGACTACTGTGCTTTCAAATAACATTAGGTAGTAAACAGAACAGTGAATGATAACTTCAGAGTAACCTCAAAATACATCCCCAGGGAAAAAGCAAAGAAGAAAACAAAAGGCAAAACCACTCAAAACATAACTGAACCCACCTGACCTAAAAAGAGAAAGAGAACAAAGTCATCATCTGGAGCAACACATAAAAGACAAATTATAAAATGACACTAAGCAACTATATATCAATAATCACCCTAAATGTTAATGGACACAATGCACCAATTAGATGACACAGAGTGACTGAATGGATTAAAAAGTATAACCCAACCTTCTGCTACATTCAGGAAAACCCACCTTCTTCCAAGGTAAGCAAAGACTCAAAATCAATGACTGGAAGACAATTCTACAGTCAAATGGAAACCACAAAAGAGCAGGAACAGCTATATTCATATCAAATAAAACAGACTTCCATCTAAAAAGCATAACAAAAGACAGAGATGGTCACTATATAATGACTAAAGGATCAATCCAGCAGGAAAACATAATGCTTATTAACATATATGCACCAAATGAAGGAGTATTAATTTATATCAAGAAAGTATTAGACCTGAAAAGAGACATTGACAGCAACACAATAATAGTAAGGGACTTCAACACCCCACTTAGAAAAATGGACAGATCAACCAGGCAGAAAATTAACAGGAAAACAGCCACTTTAAATGACCATCTGGAACAGATAGGTCTAGTAGACATATACCAATCACTTCACTCAATGACTTCAGATTTCATTTTCTTCTCAAGTGCTCATGGAACATTCTCAAGGATAGATCATATGCTGGGACACAAAACATCACTCAACAAACTTACAAAAATTGAAGTAATACCAAGCATCTTCTCTGACCACAATGACTTAAAACTGGAAATCAACCACAAAAAAAGCTGGAAGAACACAAACCAATTGGAAATTCAACAACATGTTCCTGAAGGACTCTTGGGTAAAAGAGGAAATAAAAGAGGAACTTGAAAAATACTTAGAGACAAATGAGAATGAGGACACAAGCTACCAGAATCTATGGGATACAGCAAAAGCAGTACTAAGGAGAAAGTTCATCGCAATCCAGGCCTATTTCAAGAAACAAGAAAAATCTCAAATAAACAACTTAACTCTGCATTTGAAACAACTAGAGAAAGAAAAAACAATTAAAGCTAAAAATCAGTAGAAGAAAGGAAATAATTAAAATGAAATAGAAAACAAAACGACAATTTAGAAGATCAATAAAACCAAAAGTTGGTTCTTTGAAAAAATAAACAAAATTGACAAGCCATTGGTTAGACTCACAAAGAATAAAAGGGAGAAAACTCTCATAACTAGAATCATAAATGAATGGGGAGAAGTTACACCAGGTATCACAGAAATTCAAGACATCATGAGGGACTACGATGAATAGCTCTACACCACCAAAATGGACAACCTTGAGGACATGGACAGACTTCTAGAAAAGTAGAGTCTACCAAGATTGAACCTGGAAGAACTGGAAAACCTGAACAGAACAATCACAAGCAAAGAAATTGAAGAAGTAATAAAGGGCCTTCCCAAAAATAAAAGCCCAGGACCAGATGGCTTCTCCAATGAGTTCTACCAAACCTTCAGAGAAGAATTAACATTTATTCTTCTCAAGCTTTTCCAAAATATTGAACAAGAGGGAACTCTCCCAAATACTTTTTATGAGGCTAACATTACACTGATACCAAAAGCCAACAGAGATGTCACCAAGGAAATTACAGACCAATATCTCTAATAACTTAGATGCAAAAATTCTCAACAAAATATTAGCAAATCGAATTCAACAATGCATCAAAAAGATCATCCATCATGACCAAGTGGGATTCATTCCAGGGATGCAAGGATGTTTCAACATATGTAAATCTATCAATGTCATATGCCATATCAACAAGAGCAAAAAGAAAAACCACATGATCATATCAATAGATGCAGAGAAAGCTTTTGACAAGATCCAACACCCATTTATGATAAAAACCCTCCATAAAATGGGAGTAGAAGGTTCATACCTCAACATAATAAAGGCCATATATGAAAATCCCACAGCCAACATCATAGTCAATGTCAACAAATTGAAAACATTTCCTCTCAGGTCAGGAACTAGGTAAAGTTGTCCACTCTCACCACTGCTATGTACTATTTTACTGGAGGTCTTAGCTAGAACAATTAGGCAAGAAAAGGAAATAAAAGGAATCCAAATTGGAAAGGACAAAGTAAAATTCTCATTATTTGCAGATGACGTAATTATATATATGTTGAAAAACCCAAAAACTCTATCAAAAAACTTCTAGACTCATCAATGAATACAGCAAAATGGGAGGTTACAAAATCAATGCACAAAAATCTGTCGCATTTTTATATGCAAACAACATGCTAGAAAAAAACGAAATCACAAAAATCGCACCATTTAAAATAGAAATTAAACAAATGAAATGCCTGGGCATATAGCTAACAGAGGAAGTAAAAGATTTGTACAACAAAAATTGCAAGTCCTTCTTAAAATAAATAGAGGACACAAAGAAATGGAAAGACATCCCTGGCTCATGACTGGGATGAATCAATGTCATTAAAATGGCCAACTTTATAGGTTAATGCAGTCCCTATTAAAATCCCATGGGTTTATTTACAGGAAATAGAACAAAAAAAAATCTTAAAACCTGTATAGAACAACAAAAGACCCTGAATAGTCAAAGCAATCATTAGAAAAAAGAACAAATCTGGAGGGATTATACTTCCAGACTTTGAAATTATATTCCTACTCTCTGGCTATCAGGGAAATGCAAATTAAAACAACAGCGAGATATCACTTTACACCTGAAAGACTGGCTATTATCTGAAAGTCTGGAAACAACAAATGCTGGTGAGGATGTGGAGAAAAGGAAACATTTTTGCACTGTTGGTGGGAGTGCAAATTCGTACAACCCCCATCTGCCAAAATACACTCCTCCCCAGGTTTATTGCAGCCCTATTCACAATTGCTAAAAACTAGAAACTACCTAATTACCCAACCTGAGATAAATGGATAAAGAAGATGTGGTACATATACACAATGACATACTACACAGCCTTTAGAAGAGATGAAACCTTGCCATTTGAGTCAGCATGGATGGTAATAGAGGGGATCATGCTAAGTGAAACAAGTCAGATGAAGAGAGATGGATACCAGATGATCTCACTTATAGGTGGAATGTGAATAGAGAAAACAAAGGAACAGATGAAAGATAACCAACCCTGAAACATTTGCAACAGAACTGAGGTGACCAAGAGGGAATGGGGTGGGCGGGGACAAATGGTGGTGGAACCCAATGGACAATGGGGAAGAACACTTGGCGATGTGGTGGAGGGCATGATGTGTTGAAATAGATCTAAGAAATGGGGAACCTATTCATAGGAAATTATTTTAATGTGTAGAATTATTACTACAATAAAAATAAATTTAAAAAGTGAAATGGAAGAAATAACACAAGTAGCAAAGGGCAGTAAGGAAGACTAGGGGTTCACTTTCAACAGGATGGTCAGGGGAGTATCACTGAGAAGGTGACATTTGAAGAAAGTCCTGAAGGGAGTGAAGGCACAGTCATGTAGATATTTGACGGAAGAGTGTTTCAGATGGAGAGGAGAGCAGGTGGAAGCAGACTTGGAATGTTTAAGGAAAAATGAGGAGGCTGGTGTGGCTGTGCAGAAGCAGAAGATTCTCATGTAGGGCATTGCAGAGTGCCCACACGAAATCATGAGGTTCCTTTTATATCCCCCACATTGCCAGAGCCTGAGAGAAATTCATGATTTGTTCAAATCAAATATATCTTTCTTCATTCCCCCATGATGAATATCCTTTCTCACCTCATCCATGGTCATTTTTGCCAGTTCCTAAGGCCAAGTCAATCAGTTTTCTCTGAATAAAGCCTGCTGTTAGTGTTAGTCTTGTCTGTATTGGATATATATATATATATATATATATATATATATATATATATATATGCTGTGAACTTAATATTGTTCATCTTCAGTGATGCCAGTGATACCCAGTTTCTAACTCCTCTCATCACTTCCTTAAAATTGTTGTTGATATACCCAACAAGAATACTAAGAGCTATCCTATGAGATTGAGTGCATGCCATGTCCTGGATACTTCACAGAGGCTATATAATTAAATCACTTCACAACTCTGTTGGTCAATATTATTATCCCCACTTTAGAGATGAGCACACTGGGGCCAGGGAGGATGAACATAGCTTAAGTCTGTAAAACTAGAGTTTA
>RJWH01008522.1:0-29786 GCA_004363575.1 Solenodon paradoxus
AAGTCGCGCGCCCGAACAAAGGGGTACCGGCTCTTTAAGCAGAGGAATTTCGCGGGCTTCCCATATGGCGATTGGGATTGGCCCTGTGAATCCAGGTGTGGGGGTTGCATCCCTTATTCTGACGTCATCCACCTTTTTCCCGGGCTTGGCCTTTCCCGGGCATGGCCGCTGCTGCTTTTGTCCCTGGGCCAGCCTAACAGTAGTTATGCTAGCTAGTGAGTCTACAGAAACAGGGGAAGGAAATGGAAGTTCTCAATCAAAAAGGCAAGACACCATGAATGGAGATCCACTAGGATGCCCCTGTGGGGGACTAAGGGCTATTAAACTCTTTAAAAACCTGGTCCCTAAGATCCTTGAGGCATGTTCCCCTCTTGGAATATGGCTCACTCTAAGCTATCTCTTAAATGTGTACTATCTTCAATAAATCCCATTTGTTTTTGCTTTCAAAAACTTCTTTGTCCTTCGCATGGGTAGGCTGGATGAAATCTTCTCAGTCTCACAAGAACCCTGGAGTGTAACCCCAAGATCCTAGTGGTAACAGTAGAAGAATATAGTAGGCCATACTCATGAGAGTAAGTAACGCACTGATATTAGGGTTATTTGAAACACTTCCTTGGGAACTCTCAGAACTAACTGGGGAACATTTGCAGTTTGTTGTCAGACTCTGCTTCTACACAGTTGGAAGTCAGCAAATCAATGAACATCTGAGTTACAGTTGGTAACACTTTTTCCCCATATAAGCACACAAAACAAAAGATATAGCTCAACATTGTGATGCTCTGGCCTCAAAATAGATTTAGGTTACTGTTAACAGCAACCAAATGTATATTTGCTCATATTTGTTTTCAAGTCAAGCACATGGAAAATGTGGGGAAGGGGGTGCCAGAAAAAAATGACTTTTTTTCAGGGTTTAGTCATCTGAGGAGAATGATGGACTCTAGTCCCTAAAAGCCATATTGAAAATCAAAACCCCCACCCACCACACAAAGACAAGTTTTTTAGAAGGAAGGGGTGGGGTATTATATGCAAAATGCAGAAGAAGTGAAAGGGTCCAAGGTGATTAAGTTATTCATTATTCTGCTCTTCCTGTTCCAGCTGGTGGTTCTTGTATTAGTGATAAAGCCTATTATCAAACTGTGTCTACAAAAAAAGAGTTTAGTTCAGTCGTGTTTCATAACATGAAGATTTTGGCCTCCTTCATAATCATATATCTCCAGAATCTCCAGAAATGAAAAAACTATGCAGCCACTCCTTAAGGAAAACAGATCCCAACTCCTAGTACCTCCTAACACACCTCTACTATTATTGTATTTAAAAACAGTTCCTAGGACTACATGGTCAGTCTGTATCTCCCCACCCACACTCAGCCCTATCTCTACTCTCAATCACAGCACAAATTACTCTTGTTCTTTTCAAACATTTGATTTATGCTACAAAGTTAGACTTTTTCTTCAAGGTCTCCAGTGGCTCTTAGGAAGAAAAATCTTTCACCATCCAATTTTCAGTTCCTTTTAATCACCCTCCAAAGCCCCCATGTACTGTCTCACAATTACCACTCCCTCTTTCCTGTGTATCTTTCCATCTCCTTTCTACATTCCACCCACACCCCTGCTGGGAAGTATCTAGTTACTTAATTTATCTTTGAGTTTAAACCCCAGGGCATTTACATTTGACTAAAAGGAGCAAACCTCAAACCAAAAAACATTAATTATTTATGAGGAAATTGGGATTTCAACAAAAGGTCCTAAAGTTTGTCTGGAGAGTAGGGACTTGCTACAAATCCTGCCACTTAACCGTTGCATGCAATAAATCCTCATTTAAGGACTTTCTTGGAAATTGAGAAATTAAGGAAAACAATATATAAGGAAAGCAGATCCTCCAATAGTGTCATTTTATTCAAAGTTGTCTGGGATTGTTAGTTTCTCATCAACATCGCAATGAAACAACATTGAAAAAATGTCATTCAAGTATTTTAGAGTGGAGTAGCCATCTTCATTTGGTGAAATATTGGACTTCAAATTCATATACCCCACAATCCTGCATCTTTTTTGATGTGAGACAGTATACCTTAAAATCTATAAAGCAGGTATGCAGATTAGCAGGTGAAGCCTAAGGCATGCTAACAAGACCTACCCAGGCATGGTGGGGGATGGGCTGACAGCAAAGACCCTTCCTTAAAAATCCAGGTCTGAAGACACACTCCTTCATTACTCCCACCTTCTAAGCCTGGCAACACTACCACCTCTCAAGAGACCTCCAGCCTCCAGTTATGCCCACAAAAGGAGTTTGATACCCCAGGATATACGGAAAACCATCTTGCCTCTACACACAAAACTCAGGCAACACACATGAAGTAAACTAAACTCTTCCTTGCAGACACAGCTTGATAACAGATTTTATCGCATATGTGTGCACTTCTTTCTTAATTCTCAGCCCACAGGGAGCTTAAAGTTGTTCAGCAAGAGAGTTTTCCAGTTATAAAAATAAAAAAAACATATAGATTATGCTCATTTTAGCTGTTTTTTTTTTGGCAATGGGAGTCAAAGGAAAGGTTTCCCCTTTTCTCTTAGGTTCTTCACAGACTGCATGAAGAAACAAATTAATATTAGGTGGGATTAGTAAGAGAAAATTCCAAATTTAATAATGTACATATGGGGAACTTACATGGTGGTAAATTCTGAAGTAACTGAGGCAGACTTCGTCTGTGTGTTCAGGAATGGAAGAGAGGCCTGGGGGAGAGAGGAAGGTTATTGTTGTAAATGTGTGAAGAAGAGAGAAAATGTATTTCTTCAACTATGCTATAGACCTTGTTAATGAAACATATGTGAAAGCTTAAAAGACATGTCAAAGACAAGCTAGAACACAGCCCCGTCAGAATGAGCTGTTGGGGTCTCATCTCATATTGTAGCAGGGCAGGAAATTGGGACCCAATCCTAGCCCTCCAGTAGAACTGAGGAATGGCTGACTTTTAATTAATAGATAATTTAACTGCAGATTAACTAAATCTGGGAGAGGCACAGAGGAGGAATTGAATCAGATTTTCTTCACTGAGACAAGGGTCTCCTTGAATTCCCTGATAAGCCTGTAGACCCCTGATGATGCCACCCTGCCTACAATCACAAACAGCTGTGAAAACCTGACCCCATACCCTCCTCTTATGTTGCCACCTGCACATATACTCTGTCTATATAATCTCCTTGGCCCATTCACTCAGGGAAGTGGATTTTTGACAGAGAGCTCTCTCACTTCCTCAATGGCACCTCTTGCTCTTAAACCAAATTTCTTTTCACCAATAACTCACCCTCAGGAGTACTGGCCTTATCACATGGTGGACAGTGGACCTAGGTCCAGTTTCAATACCACCAGGCAAACTATAGGGGTGATGCCTGAATTTTGAGGGCTTGACCTGAAGAGACAAGCATGAATAAGATGGCGTAGCTGGCACGTGAGACCCATAAAAGTGGGGTTCAAATCAATGTAGCTCAGAATTCAGATACAGGCCCCCCATTCCATGTTAAGATGCCATAAAGATGATCCTCTGGGAGAAGAGGGGCTACCTGAGAAAATCTGGACACTCCCCTAATGGATCATGGGGCTGGTAAGCTGGCAGCCATGGACTGATCAGTCCCCACATATGGCGAGAGCTAGCCAAGAAAATCATTCCTGCCATTGAGCTCTTCAGAGCTCCGGTGTGCCATTTCAGACATTCCTTATAGAGCAATCCCAGCAACTTTACAAGCCTGGTCACTGACTTGGCAGATGCCTGTTAGCTTGGCAATGGAAGTGGTTAGCTTTGCACTCTGAGCTGTGAGCACTGCCCATGACACGTAAGAACTCTCTGTACCTTAAAGCTTTGATTTCTAAGCACATACTTGGTACCCCTGCAACTGCCAGCTCCATCAGAAGCACTTGGCTCTCAAGAAGGAGCACAGGCAGCAGCCTGTTTCACTTACATGCTTGACTTCCTAGAGGCAGCAAGCTCCACCAATCACAGTGTCCAAGTTGCTGCAAAATCAAGGCTTCAAACAACACCTCAGCACTCTGTTTCAAGAGCTGAGAGTAATAACAAACACCAGATCAGTCCTCAGAACCTTGAGGGTAACTTGGGCTGGACATTAGATACTTCCACGAATGCAGACTTATAAAGCTTAGTGAAGTTCAGAGACTTATCTGCCTCTTTCTTTGTGTGTGCTGTTGTATGTGCTCCATCACAGGCTGGAACATGCCTAGCCCATTCAGGTTAAAAACCTGTACTTTTATCCTTGACTGTGACTGCATTAAATAAAAGTTCATTGAACACAGATTGACTTCTGGCCATCTATGCACATCTTGACAAGGGAAATGAGGAGGAGGGGGCAGGGGGAAGAGGAAGGGGAGGACAAGAGGAAAGAGGGAGAGGAGGAGGGGGAGAAGGAGGAGGTTTCTTTAAGATAAAGAGGACTATTGGTAGATAAACTAATTTTTTGTTTATGATCTTCCCAAGCTATATTCTTTTAGTAGATAAGAAAACAACTGATCACTTCTACATTAGGGGAAGGTAGACTCCCAGTGGGTGACAGGTGTCTTCTTTTATTAAGGCCACTGGTAAAGCATTAGAAGAACTCCTTTGCCTCTTGGGTTATCCTCCATTGTCCTTGGCTTCTTCCTGTCAGAGTGGGGCATGTACAAGAGACTAATTCTGAGAGACATGGGGTCTTCTGTTTTAGCCCTTATAAGGCAAAAGAATAAAAACATTTCATGAAAGATGAGGTACAGATTATTTTCCTCTTGGCTAGGGGATTTTTCTTGATGCCTTCAGATTGTGGGGCAATTTTAGTGAGGAAAATTTTCCCCAAGCCCCTCTGGGTTCTTCTAAGCTGGCATATAATCAGATAAGCTTTAGCCAGATTAATGAGACAAAAATTAATAATATCATATCCATCTCCTTCATACATGAGAGAATCACAGTTAAACTGAGTAATTTGCCAGGTCCACTAGTTTCTAATCTAAATACCCTCATAAAAAGCCAAAGGTCACGAGAGAGGGATGTGGAAAGAACATAAGCCACTGAGGTAGAAGAGCCCAGTAAATATAGACTGGGCATTAATGCAGATTGAGGTTCTACTTTACCTACCGACAAATTAAAGATTTGGCCTTCCAGGTTTGGTGAGGAAGCTGCCCATATGAAGAGAGCTTTTCTTTACACCTGTAAATATCTTTCAAAATCACTACCTTCATGCAGTCCTCAAAGTCCATTTTGGGAAATAATATTATTTTGCAAAAAAGATAATTTGTAGGTGTTAAATTTCTGTTTCCTGATAATATAGCTACTGCTTTATATCTTCAGTAGTTATACATCCTTTCTCTGAAGAATATGATATGCTCTTCCTAGTCTAAAATTTGAAATAATAATAAAGGATCTTTCAGTTATTAGTAAAATACTGTCTTGATATGGTCTTGAAACAATACCAAAGTGGCTGAGAAAGGATCATTACCTGAGAGGGATTGTTCTTGGTCTAGTTTGCAGTAATGAGGACAGGACCTCAGTGAATGAACTTGAATTATGCTATTTTGTTATTCAGAAGCAGTGGGGTTGAGACTGATCCACAGGAATTGTACATTCGCAAATAGAAATAGGTTAAAGTAATTAATCCTATGTCTTGCAGCTCCAACATTCTATCCCTTAAGAGAAATTACCCAGGGTCCTAGGTAGCTAAGAGCAAGGTGCAGTGATGAAGCGGTTGAGTTCTCTCTGATTTGGGACCTGTTATTTATTTCAATGTGTGTTAGTCTGTCGTTCACAAAGCACATGTTTTAAGCCAAAGAGCAAGTATAAATTTGGTATAACTTCATATCTTTACCAGTCACAAATATGGAAAGCACTTTTAGAAATATAAAGTCACATTTTTAAAAGCAACTCACTGAAACTATTCAAGAAGCAATTAGATGCCATCGGGGGGTTGGTGGGGAGACTTCAACAAAATGAGTGGGTGATTTCTCTCAGCATTTTTTATATTTCTAGTTTCATGCTTAATGAAATGGAAGCATGAGAAAGAAGCTCTGCCCATTACTGTTTTGTATTTTTTTCCTGGGGTAACATTGAAGTCGTTTTTTGTTAAAAAATTGCAGCATTATATAGGCTCCTGAAAATATAACTCCTTTTAGGAATCTTACAGCTACCATGTTAATCCTGGAACCAAATGCTTCATTCGTTCCTATGATAGAAAACTCCAAAGCAACCTTCGTAAAGTCATTCACAGAACAACAACAGCAAAATAGATGACTGTGACTTAAAGCTTCGTTGGCACATTTATCTGCATATACTGTTAGAACAAATGTACTGTGCTTATTACATGCCAGGCAGGGTGCTAAGTGTCATATGAAAGTTAACATATTAAATATTACAGAATCCTCAGATATAGAAACTAAGACATCTTTATTTTAAATATGAGGCAACTAAGCCTAAAAGAGTTTAAGTGATTTGTCCTAACTGTTAAATAGCAGAACTACTCCAAAGTGTTTTCAGAGCGCACAGAGTCCCACACATTTGTCCCAGGATACAGATTTCCCTGTATGTAGCATGCTTCTAAGGCACATGAGTAAAGACATATTACAGTCTGTGGACTTTAGCATTAAGACTGCTGGCCTAACACTGATTAAGAAGAGACCCAAGCAGTGGTGTAGAAAAGCGGAGGTGAAATATATTGTGCCTGGAAAACAGACAGATTCACAGTGATCACTGGTCAGCAACAGATTGGAAACCCAGGGACTGTTAGTTCTTTTCAAAGCTCTGTTTGACCACATATGTGACCTTAATCTTCCTAATAAACCCTGCTGGCCTCAGTTTTCTCATCTGTGACTTAGAAATGGAGACTTTGAAAACTTGATGTAGATCTAAGTGTTAGGAAATTTTAAGAACCAAGACTCTCAGATCCCATGTGCAACAGCTCACCATTTTCTATGGACTAAAGTATATGCTTTATGTAGAAACATTGAGAAAAGATCAGGAAATGCTACTCCCCTTTAGTGGAAAGAAAACATGGACCAAGTCTTCCCTCTGAAAATCAGTGTCACCTTAATAGATGTGGCTAAATAGAACATTGAAGGAATGGAAAAGTCTGTCATTTTTAGGAGTAAACTTTTTGAATTTTCTTTGTTTCTAGACTTTGTCAAAGTAATATCGTTTTAATAAATATGGAACTAATGAAATAGTGTTATTTTGAGCTTACGAACTGTTAAGCCTATTTTTTGTAATGATTGATGATGAATCATTTTTAAATGCTTGGGCGATTCATCAGCAGAACAGCATGCCTTTAAGAACAGGTGTTCTGGGAATTCAGAACCTTTGTAATACAAAGTTTTTTTATTCTCTAATTTGGAGATTTTCAAGTCACCTGCAAATAGGAGGTGCAGGGAAAGTAGTAGATATCTACTCTCAGCTCCCTACATTGCTTCCATCATCATAAGATCTTAATAAATTCAGGTATAACAAAATGTACACTACAAGTAGAATCCAATTTCAAAAGAGATCAAACAGTGTTATCTAAAAAAGATCCTGTACCTTTTATACCAGCATTTTTCTTTCAAGTGCTTTGTCCTTGCTGTGTTATCTTAAAGGATTAAAAAAAAAGTAGCAAAACTGTGTTGCCTCCAGAGCTCAGATGTTTTGAAAAAAATGTGACTGTTTCCCTGAAATTATTTTTTTAGAAGGAATGGTATAAAGTTTTAGACAGAAGATATATATCAAGAAGGGGGGAAAAAAGAAGCTGAAAACTGCCCATTGAATTCTATTGCTCTGAAGTCAAAACTGTCATTTGATGGAAAGATAATGATCATTTTGCCTCATGATATTTTCAGTTCATCCAAAAAAGAAGTCTTAACATAAATGACCAGCAATAAAAAAATACTTAAATTGTAATACACCTATATGTTAGAATACAATAAAGCCATTATTGCAAATCTTTTAAAAGAATGTTGAATAATACAGATTTTTTTAATATAAATGAATAAAAATACCAGATAGAAGAGCATGAATTCTATTTAAAATATATAACTAGAAAAAAAAGATAAGCATTAATGTTAATGAGTATCTCTGGGTGGGGGTTTTATTTTATTCCTCTCAATTATGCAATGAACTGATATTTGTTTCTCTATTAAAAACAAACAATAGAATTGAAACAGTCAAAGTTTAAAGTGTTTATTTATTTTCAGATGATATATCATTTTTTTTCTTTTTGTAAAGACAAAAGCTATCTTGACGTTAAGACCAAGAGTGACAGAATTTTACATTTTATGCTCTTTCTATGTCTCTGTCAAAGTATATGACCCTTAAACTTCAGAGTTCTGTAAAACCAAGCCTGAGATCATTCATTTCACATTGATTACTTTTCCTCTGGAAAAAAATTCCAGTGGAACATGCTCTGGTGCAGTAGCGGTTGGGTTCAGTCCACATACACCCAAGGTCCCAGGTTCAAGTCTGAGGGGTAAGGGGAACAACTAAGTTGAACAAATAATGGAATGGATAAAATGCTTTTTCCTCTTCTCTCTTCTTGCCTGCCCATGTCCTCTCACCTTCATTCCTGCCTACACTGATCCTTTTTTTTAAAAAATGCATTGTGTTTATAATTGTCAAATGTTAATATTTGCATAACTGTTTATTTATTTATGTGCTCAAAATTCCTGTATGGAGGAACACAGGCATAATGATGCCTCCGTGTGGGAGACAGTTTGGAGCAGGGCAAACTAAAGATGGTAGATCAGTTAGGCTAAGAAAAATGCATGCCTCAAATTAGTGTGACAAAGTGAAGAAAAAACCGAGTCAAGAGATACTCCAAGAGCCTAAAGAACAGAATTTAATGATTTTGCATGTACTAATATGTACCAGATACTATATTAATGTACCAGATACTGTATTGATGTAGACTGTACAATAGTTCAGAAAACACACCTTCTCTTCACTAATCAAATCTTTAACATATACTCACTCCTTACTCTCAACTGATGGTCTGGCAAAGCAGAAACAATCAGAAGAGAACTTCATAACAATTCCACTCAAACCTGCCAAACTTTCTGTACTCTAAAGCATATATTTTGGTTCTGTTAAAATGAAAGATTTTTCCACCCTTTCAAGTGTGCCCCAAATGCCATCCCCTGTCTCTTTCCCAAGAGCATCATTACAATTGCCCAGATATTTTGCATCACCAAAATTTCTTCCTTAAATGGATCATTCTAATAAGAGCACAAATACTCCGTTGTTTTCTCACTTTAAGTGAACATTCCCTTGAGTTCAACTCCATCTTGCTACCACCTTATTTCTCTACTAAAATTAAAACAAAATGCTCCAGAGTTATCTACCTTGATATCTAGAATTCCTCACCTTGCCATTTCTCTGGAAATGAATCTAGTTAAGCTTTTGTCCTAATAACTCTACCAAAACTTCTCTAACAATAGTCACCAGTGCCTCACAGATGTAAGATCTCAAGGCAGGACTGACTTCATGACATGCACCTCTGTGTCACATTGGGCCCCATGGTTAGAACAGCTCCATGCTTAGTTGAATGCTCTGTTGTTGCCATTCTGAAATTCTTAATGACTTTTGAACAAAAATACATTTTCATTTTTTAACTGGACCAAGACAATTATACAAAATCATATATAAATATGATTTTGAGTTCTCATTTTTATATTAATCTGCAGAAAATCACCCATTTCTTGAAAACATTTCTTTACAGAGCTTCATGAACATCATACTGTTGGTTCTCCTTCCATTTGTCTGACTCTCCCGACCTAGTTCATCCTTGTATTACTGGCCTCTAAACTATTGATTATCCCAGAGTTTAGATCTCCATGTTCTTCTTTCTTTATCTGTATTTCCTTGCTGGGTGATTTCATTTAGCTCCATGGCATTAAATAACATTTAGATATGAATGCTCCTCATGGATAGTTGTATCTACAAGTCTCCAAGCAAGAATGCTTTCTTGAACTGTAATCTTTAAGTAATTGTCTACTCAATATCCCTACCTAGATGTTCGTAGGTAGGGTGACTCAATTTGATGAGGACAGTCCAATTTATACCTCTTGTTTTTAAATAGTGCTTGCTTTCATACTCTAAAATGTAATGGTTTGGAAAAGAACTTATATGATCATCCTATTGGGAGCCATCTCAAACGGAATGCCCCCAAATGAACTGCAGGAGTTTTTTTTCCACACTTTTCTTCATCTCAGTAAAGGACATCACTGTACACAGTTTCTCAGAACCAGAGGTAAACTTACTATGTAACTAATAATGGCTCCTTAGTTTCATGGATCCTTCGAAGGCCCTATGAGAAGGTCTTAGCAACATATTCATAGCTGTATGGTCTTATAAAACTTATTAAGTAGGATATAAATTATTCTGATGTTAGGAAGCAAACTCGAATATATGCTTTGGAAGTTTTCCATAAAACAAGTAAAAATTTACAGAGCCCTGATTTGGCTGAACATGAAAGATATTCCTTTTGTCATCTTTAAATTTATTTATTGAAGCACAGAGAAAAAATTCAGATAAAAATTTAATGAAATGTGAAGCAACAGTGATAAAGATGAGTGGTGAAATCAATAGAAATTATTCTGTTATTGAAAAACAAATTGAAACATTTTTTTCCAGATTATGCCAAAAGCAGTAATTCATTAAGAGGAAGAGATAAATTTTGAATAAAAGTTATGAATAGGCTCTTGGATTGTTAAGAGTCCTAATAGTGAAGAGAAATGGATCATATTAATATATTGGAAATGATTTTGATACAAAAAACTGACATTGATGAAGATAAAATAAAACTTGTAACAACCACTGCAATGAGCACATTGACACAAAATTGTTAATGAATGTCATCAATTCAAATAGTATTTAATATTAGTCACTGTATAAATACACTGGAAATACTCTGATATCTTACAGCTAATAAACTAATTAAACTTGATAGAAGTCTTATAAGCGTCACAAAAATACTACAATATGATATTACCAATATCATCTTAGGAAACTGAAAGAAATGTGTAAAAGTTATCAGTAATAAAAGAAATTGATTAGCTATGCAGAAGAAGATTGATCTCTTCTCATAGAGTATGCAGACAAAACACTAGGAAAAATAATAGTATGACATTGTATCAGGCAGTTAATTAACAAGAATAACTTCATTTTCCTGCCTTTGTGTCATGTTTGTTGTACTTGTCAGTTTTTTTAAAGAATAAGAGATTTATCATATCTTTCATCATTCTGTAACAGTTATCTCTTGCTGCATAGCAATTGCAAGAATTAGTGGCTTAAAAATAAAAACATACATTATTTCACAATATCTGTGGGTGAAGAATTCAGAAGTGTCTTAGCTTGATACTTTTCTTTCAGTGTCTTCAGCTTGGTACTTCATCTTTCAGGAAGTCACGATTAAGATGTCAGCTGGAGACACAGTCACGCAAAGGCTGGACTGAGACAGGAGGATCCATATCTAAGATGACGCACTCATCTGACTGGTAAATAATCATGGGTGTTGTTGGGAAGACTCAGTTTCTCCCCACATGGGCTTATTAATAGGATTTGTTGCAATATGACAGCTGACTTTCGCTAGAGTAAATGATCCAAGAAAAAGCAAGGCAAAACCACAATATCTTTTATAATTTTACCTCAGGAATCCCACTCCCATTTCTACACTATTCTTTTGATTACACCGGTATGCCCTGCTTAGCATGTAAAGGGACTATGCTGGTACATAAGTATCAGGGAGCAAAAATCATTAAAGGTTATTTTGGGGACTTGCTACTGCAATACTCCCTCTCACCACCAAAGATTGATGCCCTTCCCATATGGAAAATACACTCACTCTTAGAACTCCAAAAGTTTAATAACATTCCAGCATTAGCTCGGATTCTAGAATCTCCTCATCTAAATCATCCAAATCACATTTTAGTGTGGATAAGTATCTTGGTAAACAGAGGGTCCCTGATTTACAAGGGTTTGATTTAAGATTTGTCTACTTTACAATGGTTCAAAAGCAATATGCACAAAGTAGAAACTACTTCAAATTCCAAATTAGACCATTCTGCTTTTCACTTTTAGTACACAGGTCAATAAACTGCATGAGATATTCAACATTTAATTATAAAAAGGGCTTTAGCCAACTGTGGGCTAATGTAAGTGTTTTGAGCATGTTTAGGGTAGGCTAGGGTAAACAATGATACTTGGTAGGTAGGCATATTAAATGCATTTTCAATTTTGATATTTCCAAATTATGACAAATTTATCAAGATTTGACCCCATCATAAATTGAGGAATATCTGTAGTTCCGTAAGGAGTGCTCCACAAGAAAAATTTCCCTTGGTCTGAAGACCTGTCAACTAAAGAGACCATCTATCTGCTTTACACATACCCAATATACACTAATGGAGGAGACTTAGTTATGATGACCACTGTAGACACTCTTTGTCAAGGGAAAATAATGGAAGGCATACTGATTCAAAAGAATTCTGAAGTTTAACTGGGAAAATATTGGAATTTCCTTGACTTGACCTAAGTCCTACTTCTGCCCAGGAATTTCTCTGCACAGTCCTTGGCTCTAACTCCTATGCTCTTGCTCATGCTTGAAATTTTATCATTTTCTCAGTCTGCTTCCTGTCTGTAGAAGTGCTAGTGACCAATGCCCTCTTTTAATTCCGTAATTTTCTATACACTCTAGTATAAGCTAGCAGTATTTCTTCTGATATAATTCTTTTTCTTAAAGGCAGGAAAGAAGGCTAGTAGTCAGGCAGGCAGGAAAAGAGAGGAGAAAGCAAGCTTTTTATTTATTTACTTTATATAGTTGTTCATCTTGGTTGTTCCCGCTGGCATTGGGACATGAACCAGGGACCTTGGGATGTACATGATCTGTGCCCAACTCCTACACCACCAGGGCATGCTCCAATAGAATTCTTCTTAAAAATGTGAATATACTATATATCTTATTGGGGGTTTACTCCATTAGACAAAATTTTCAGGTTAGTCTTTTTCTATCTTGGGCATCTACTGAAACAGCTGAAGGGCAACATGCTGAAGCTTCTTACAAGCCTCATCATTTAACTAGATGGATCTGTGGAAGCACTGTTTTATATGTTTCTGAGATCTTAAAGAATTTTACAGTCACACTCTGATCTCTATCCTTGTACTTGTTTTTCTGAAGTTGACCTAGATTTGATTCTTGCTTCAGAGCCATTCTTTAATTATAGCCATTTCTGCTATCCAGAGAGATTGGGAAATATCAGAACCAGCAAGATTTAACTCCCCCCCAATTTGATCAAATTATAATTGACATCTAACATATTCACTCAAGGTATAGAACATAATGGTTTGATATCACGTACAGTGATTATCACAGCAAATTTAATTAACATCAGTTACCTTATGTAGTTACAATATTTTTCCATTTGATGAAAACTTGCAAGATTTACTCTCAGGAACTTTCAAGCTTCAAGACCAGTTCTATTTTTTTTTAAAAAAAAAACAGTCTTTCCTTAAATTTATCATGTTCTTTTTAAATTTTATTAATAAATAGCAAGAAGAGACCAAGAGGCACCTTCAACACCCTGCCTGGAAAACTCGAGAGCTAGATCAACACATACCTCAAGTATTTTCCTACTTTCTACATTACCATTATCACATATGTTTGTGGTAAAACTTTAAACCCCTATATAGCAATGATTCCTTTTCCTCCCGTTTAAAATAACACTTTCTTACTTTCCTTTAAACCTTCATTAGCTGCCTTATTAAAGCATGTCAAGAATCTATTGGTAGAACCTACTGGTAGTCTCATCAACATTCTTTGAGGGTTTCACTAAAAGCACCTTAAAATACTTCTAACTTCTGCTCATTATCTATCCTTTACCTTTAAACAATATGTTTGAACTACATTGGTTCATACATATATGTGGATTTTTTTTCCCATTCAAAGTTCTGCATTCACAGATTCAATAGGTTAGATGTATCTGCAGATGCAGAACCAATCAATCCATGAATATGAGGGATCACCTATAAGGTAATTGAGCATCCCCAGACTTTTGTACGGCAGAGGGGATCCTGAAACCTGTCTCCCATGGATACCAAGGCATGAGTGGTTTTTTAGTTTTTAAGAAGTCAAAGTTATAGTAAGATTTTCAGTAGGGTTGGTAACCTTAACCTCTGAGTTACTTTAATGGGAAACTGTAAGTTTCAAAACTTCTCAATCTTTTGAGGCTTTACTACCATAACACTCTACTCCTGGCAACAAAATCTGTATTAGCTCATTTCCTGCAAAACAATATAGCTGAAATCTTAGTATCTTTATTAAAACAATAAACATTTATGACTTCAAACAGTTTCTGTGGGTCAGGAATTCAGGAATAGTTTAGCTGTGTGATTCTGGCTCAAGAAATTTCTGCACAATGCAGTCAAGATATTGATGAAACCAATCATGATCATGGGGACCAGTTAATAGGTCAAAACACATTCAAAATAAATATTTAACTTTATACCTTATTTTTTATTTGTCGTTTTATATTTACTATTTACATAATTTTAGATTTGCAAATACTCAATAAATATTCACTGTATCATCAATAACTAGACCAAAATTCTTCAGACTAAAACTCTTGACCACTCATCTTATACCTCATTGTCTGTTAATATGTCTTCTTAGGTCTACCTAACAGGTAATCTATATACGTGATTCAGTCACATATCACAATTCCCATTGTTAACATATTTCTTCAAATTAAAATAATCTCTCAATGATACCACTGCAATACTCTTTTATTCATTTAGTTAGTCAGGTAGTTAGTTAGTTAGTTATCCATGAAGGAATCCTTTAATAGAAATGCATACAGATGAGGGCACAGGCCCAGGTCCTGAGTCCAGGATGTGGTAGCTTTCTCCCCAACCTGTCTCAACCTCAAGGAGAAGACCTCAGGGTGAAAACAGGAGACGGGCAGGGTTTTTTAAAAAAACAGCGGGGCCAATTCCTCACTTTCAAGGAAAAGGGGGCTTGTGAGAACAGTTTACTGGAGAATGTGTGTAGCCAGCTCCTCTAGGTCCCTCCCCCACTGTCCTCCTGAGATGAAATAATCTTTAATTGGCCTTCCTCTTCCATCTTTGTCTTCTGATAGTCTATTGGCAACACTAAAAGGTGATTTAAAATAAAAGTCATAATGCTACTATTTTGCTCAAATCCTATAACGACTTCCTTTCTTCCTCCAAGCAAAAGTCAGCATTCATACATGTTTCATAAATCCCTGCATAAACTAACCCATCTACATCTCTGACAACATACCTACATTTCTCCTCCTGCTCACTGTGCTCCAGCTACCATGGCTTCAATACTGTTCCTACTTCCAAAACTTTATATTGGCTGTTTTTCATCTCAAATATTCTTTCTACAGACACTTTTTTCCATAACTCTTTGTATATTTTACTCTGAAAAATTTCACTGCTTCTCACCCTCCCCTGGAATGTAAACTCACTGAGTGTAGGGGAATTATGATTATGGTGGTACTCCCAGGACATAGAACAAAACCAACACATTCTAAATATTCAACAAATATTTTTGAATGATTGAATATACTAATAAATTAATGAACAATTGAATTTTTGAGAGTTTAATTGAGAGCTAAGATTGTGCAGTGTTACTGTGGTCAAGAGGAAAAAGAAAACAAAAACCAAGGATATGATCATTATCTTTGTTAAATGTAGAAAGTTAGAAAATGATCATACTGAAAAAACAACAGGACAAATTTAATGATAAGCATAATTCACTGCTAGAAGGTAATGAGTGGGGTAGGAAGTGTAGAAGCTGTGAATCTCCTCTTGAGAAAGAGGATAATAATGAAAGAAAGAGAGGGAGGGAGAGGAAGATAAGAACATAATGAGGAAGAAGAAAGGAAGGAGAAGAGAGGGAGATAGAGAGAAAAATCCAGTGCAATGGTTAAGATCTTGGACTTTGGAGTCAGGCTGTTATGGACTCAAGTCCCAGCTCCACCACTAAATACTTGAGTGATTTAGGGACAGTTGCTATACTCAGCAGTCTGTTTTCTGTTCATTGAGGATATTATTATTATCTACCTCCTAAAGAATATGTAAGGATTAAATTAAATAACTCATATAAAGTTCTGAGTCTGATATATCTTCTGGGACATAGTAAAAGCTTAGTAAATGTCTGTATAAGAATAAGTTAGTAGACGGACAAGACTGAAATCTAAACAATGTGTGGGTGAAACAGAAGTGGACAATTACTGATAGTCCTGGAAAGGGTGGGATTAATAGAGGACTTCTTTTTGACATTGAAGTAGGTAAAGACAGTTGAAGGAACTACAGGGAAAATTTTAAGAGAAGAATGAGTGCTGAATTTTGTTTCATAAAACTGAAAAAATTAAGGTATCTGCTAAAAGGATGAAAATATGGGGTTCAAAGTTATACAATCCAATGCCTCATTTATCCAATGTTTTCTTTTTATTTTTAATTTATTTTTATTATAATTATTCTACGCATAAAATAATTTCCTATGTATATGTTCCCAATTTCTTAGATATATTTCCACACACCATGCCCCACCATCAAATCACCAAATGTTCTTCCCCATTGTCCAGTGGGCTCTACCATGTTTTGCCCCTGACCGCCCCATTCCCTTTTGGTAATATCAGTTCTATTGCAAGTGTTTCATGGTTGGTTCAGGTTGGTTTCAACTGTTCCTTTGTTTTGTCTATTCATATTCAACCTATGAGTATGATCATCTGGTATCTGTCTTTCTTGTTTTGATTTGTTTCACTTAGCATAATCCCCTCTTGTTCCATCCATGTTGATTCAAATGACAGGGTTTCATCTCTTCCTGGGCTGTGTAATATTCCATTGTGTATATGTACCACATCTTCTTGATCCATTCATCTGATGTTGGCACTTAGGTAATTTCCTATGCTTAGCTATTGTGAATATGGCTGCAATAAACATGAGGATGCATACATGGGTGCTTTTGTATTTGTTGGGTAGATGCCCAGAAATGGAATGATGGGATCATACATAATTTTTATCTGCAGTTTTTTGAGGAATCTCCAAACTGTTCTCCATAGGGATTGTACCAATTTGCACTCCCATCAACAGTGCAAAAGTGTTCCCTGTTATCTACATCCTTGCCAGCATTTGCTGTTTCCAGACTTTTGAATAATAGCCAGTCTTTCAGGCATAAGGTGATATCTCATTGTTGTTTTATTTTGCAATTCCTTGATAGCCTGTGAGTAGGAACATAATTTCACGTGCCTGTTGTCCATCTGTACATCTTCTTCAGAAAAGTGTCTCTTCTTCCATTTTTTTATTGGATTGCCTGTTCTTCTGTTGTTGAGTCTTATGAGTTCTTTTGTATATTTTAGATATTAAGCCTTTGTCACCTTTTAGGAGATGGTGCTCATGACCCTGTGTGCATGTGTGTGTGTGTGAATGCATACATGCGTGTGTGTTTATGTCTGTCTGTCCACTCTCAGCAAAGTGTGAATTGCTTGGGATGCATGTCAAAACTTTTTGAGAACTTTTTGTATCTTTCATATGAATTGTCAATAAATACATCATAATTGTTAGGTAAATCATTGGATGCTATTTTATCAATCAACATGGTGACTGTGTGGCAAGCAATTTTCTATTTTTCAATTTGATAAAAGATAGTTTACCTAGTGTTTTGTTGTTTACTTTTTAGTTTGTTGTCAGAAGAAAAATGTCTTCTGGAATGAGACTGGGAGAAGATCAAGAGCAAAGGATACTGGTTAGGCTCAAACCTTACACTGCAGTGTAGGGGAGGAAAACATTTTTGTTCTTCCCCCTTCTAAGTTCTATTGGCTGCTATAATAATTAAATTGGCATAAATAGATTAAAAGGAGATAAATATCAATGCATATGAATGGAGACCTAATAGATATGGGACCTGTGAAATGACAAAGGAGTAAGTTTATATACCATTTAGACAAAGATAGAATAAATTTGTGAAGAACTGACATGACAAAGAGATTTTAAGCTTGAGTACTAGTTAGTAAGAAACTAAGCAGAGCTTGTTTGCACTCCCTTCTGGGTCCCGATTCCCTCTCTCTGTTAATAAGTATGTTTCTTTACCTCCTAAGAAGAGGGCCTGGGTGTCATTTTTGTACTGACTATTTTTCAAACAACCTTAATTCAAAATAACATGCCATTTTGGAATATTTGAGGGAGGTTTCCCCTGAATCACTACACTGATTACATTGAAAAAAAATTACATTGCACAGACGTTCCACTCTACCATCCTAGCAGTGAATGTTGGTTAAAAGAAAAGGAAGCCTTAACAGCACTTAGTGCTTCCTACTGACAGTATTTTACTCTAAAATTGACTAGCACTATTTATCGCTTTGAATAAACTGGGGGAGGTAGCAGAGGGTGAAAAGGAGAAATGGTGGATCTGGCTTTCAATGTGAAAAATTTTTTGGTCTGAAAAATACCACCATCGTCAACAAAAAGCATTTGTTGAGTGCTTAGTACTTTTAAGAGTAGTTCTAGCATCAGAGGAATTATTTCAAATGTCACTGCTTAGTGTTAGATTTATAAAACAAAAAAGAAGGAATCAGTTGGAAGGTAGCTGGACAGCTTTTTAAAACACGACAGACTGGCTTATCTAAATCATTCTCTCATATGTCTCCTAAATTCTAAATAGTCAAGAAAATGTTAATTTAACGTGGAATATGTGCTGCATTTTTTCACCCTTGATTTAGGTAGGATAGTGATAGCTGCATTTTTTTTTAAAGAAAGCTGCAAGCAGGAGTAAAGGTGAACAGAGGCAGGGATGCAGGAAGAGAGGAGTAAGAATCACTTTATTCATTTTATTTAGTTGTTCATTCTAGGTGTTTTCCCCTGCCCCAGGATGCAAACCTTGGAATGTATAGATACTGCACGCAACTGCTACTCCACCAGGGCATGCCAGAGAGTTGCATTCTTTACATGCTAAATATATGCTCTCAAAACTATTTAGAGGACATAAATATTTATTATATATAATTGCTTAAAGCTATCACTCTCTTGCTATTGAATCCTTAGTGAAGTTACTGAACCCCAATAATAATTCTTCTATGAATTATGTATTTTATGATAGTTTTTAGGAACACTGTTCAGCAATGCTAAGAATGGCATGCATTTTGTTTGTGTTGACATTTGTCTGTCCTTAAATGCACACCTTAAATGTATTTATCTGCTGAGTGTCATAATTGGAATCAGCTGAAGAATGGTGTCTCCCCAAAGGCAGAGAAGAGTAAAACCTTGGAGAAATATAAACTTGGTAAAAACTCAGGTACTTGTTTTGGAAACGTATTTCAGAGAAATTTCAGTGAGAATGATGTGATGCAGAAAAGAAAGAAAAAAGTCTAGAAGGGAGGTTATATTCCAAGAAATAACTTTTTGAAAGGAGGGTCACTTTACTGTGTTCCAGGAAGAGACTATTCTGAAAACTTGAAGAGGACCCTTCTGCATTTAACAGAGTGATGAGAAAGTACACAGTATTTATTACACTGGAGTCATAATAGAACCTTGATGGCTTCTTGTGCACACCTGGGCATGCTCTGTACAGTGAATTCACCCCAACTATATGTTACAATCTCATATAAAAACAGAGTTTTGGATTTCTACTTTAGTTTTTTTGCCTTATATCTGTGTTTGAGTATTCTTTAATTCATTTACTCAGATTTCTGAGGTGAAAGAGAAGTAGCATAGCCAATTTTCCAAAAGTTTCAGTGAAGAGAAATATTGGATTGGGGTCAAAATAGGTACAATCTTTCTGAAGGGAATTTACCTTTGAATTTCAAGCTTTTGATTCAGTAATTTCACAGCAAGAAATTCTAAAGAGGTAATCAAATGTACTGAAGTTTTTATACAGAATATATCAGAAGATGAATAATCTCTCTCCTACACTACTTTCATTACAGGAAATTTAGAAATGGCAGAAAACATTATAATGATAGTTAAAAATCACCTGTAATTCCACTGCCTGAAGACAATCACTCTACTGTGCTTTTCTTGGTGTTCTTGTTGGTTTTTACTGTTGTTGTTTTAAAGGACAGATGCAGGCCTGAATGAAGACGAGTAGACAGGCAAGAGAGTGGTGGAAGAAGTACTTTTTATTCTTATTTAGATGTTCACACTGGTTGTCTCCCCCGCACCCCACCCACCCACCTCTAACCCAGGGGCATGTGTCTTTAACTCCTTCAGAGATTGACCTAACTGCTACTCCACCAGGGCACACCATTCTTGGCGTTCTTTTCTTCAAAATAATGTTAATTTTCTATTTGTGGTCATAATCTGTTACCAAAAATTTAGTGACTTAAAACAATACAACTGTATTATCTCATAGTACTGTAGGCCAGAAATCTAATGCAAGTTTTACTGGGTAAAATATCAAGGTATTGCTAGGCCTGCCTTTGTGGAGTCTTCAGGGAGAACTCATTTCCTTTTCTTCTCAAACTTCCAGAGGCCACCCATATTCCTTGGATAATGGTCTCCTACCCCTGTCTTCAAAACCAGTAATGTCACATCTCTCTCTGCCTTTCTTCCATAGATTTATTTTCCTCAGACCACAGCATGGAAAGATTTTCTGCTTTTAAAGACCCAAGTGAATAGATTCAGTTGTTTCAAATGACCCAGGATAAACTTCCCATTTCAAAGTTCTTAAACATAAATTCACATGTGAAAATTTCATTTTGCAATGCAAAGCAACATAGTCACAGGTTTTGAAAATTTGGGCACGGACATCTTTGGAGAAAGTGGGGACATTATGCTGCCTACCACATAAATAATTCTATGTATATTTAAAAGTATATATTTTTAATTAAGAATATGTTAATAATATTGTATATTGCTTTCTTCTACTTATAATTTTAGAATTCCCCCATGTCATTAAATCATTTTTGAAAATTTTGGAATTAATAAATACTATTCAGCTTTTTTGGTTCTCCTGTAATTTATTTAAACATTTCTTTCCTGTAATATCTATAAGTTATTTTCAATATTTCAAAAAAATTCAGCACTATTTATGAATATCTTCTGCATACAACTTTGTGGACAACTCTAATTAACTTTATGATAAATTCCTAAGTGAAATTATCCACTGAAGTATTTATTTGGGAAAAATTTCTTAAGATGGTTATATTCATTATTTCAATAAATATTTAGTGAACACCTGACAATTTTACTTTTTTATGCTTTATTCTTTATCCTTACTGCTCCTGCCTGGGTTCATGTCACCATCATCTCTGTACATAATAATTAGAATATATTCATAGCAAATTCCTGTCTAATTTTGTAGTACTCTGTTCTTGCTCAAAAAAACTACTAATGTGAGCCTTCTGAAAGGTACCTCTGACACTGTCCCTTTGCTCCATACCCTCCCCACATCAACTGTTACAAAGTTCTCTATTGCCTTCAGAATGAACTTCAATGGTCTCAGACTCACATAAATCTTTAATTTGTTTCCTATGATTTCATATTCTGCTTTTACTTCCTGCCTCACAATTCACGCTTTTAGCAAACTTGTCTATATCTTACATTTATGCCTTCACTAATGTTATCATTTTTGGTTGACATATCCTACTTTGCCCTTTGAGATTTAGGTCAGCTATGACTTCCTCCAGAAAGGCTGAACAATTATTTCTTACCTATCTACCACATCCTGAACATCTTTATTATACATAATAAACTTTACATAAACCTATCATTGGACTTTGTATATTTTCCTCTGTCAATATGTCCTTTCATAATGATAAATAGTTTAATTCATCAGGAAAATATAATAATTCTAAAAGTGGATGACTTAGTAGCATGGACTGAAAATACATAAAGAAAAATTTGTCATTTACTGTTTTGAAGTAATCATTTTATCTCAAGAAAAACTTTTTTAGTCGTAATATCTGTTCTGTCTATATTAATTGTCTTATATTTACTTGTTAAACAGAATAGGTTTTTCCATAATTGCAAATGCAACCTTTCTGCACCCTTATTTTGATATGTTTCTTAAATCAATTTATAATTGGAGTTTGTTATATATTTTTGCTAAAATTTCTTCTGCTATTTTAAATATTAAGTTTATTGTTTCTTTTCTTCACTGTGTTATATTCATTTTGGAATATTGAAATTGCACCTCAGTCTATATTTCACACCACACCAATGACCAGAGTTCTAGTGTCCTTTAGGACCAACGTTTTCCCCTCTTTCCTTCCGTCTCCCCACCCCCATTTTCCTGGTTGCTAGTCCTGTATCCTGCTAATTTTATTAAGATTTGTATGTTCATTTATTTCATTCCATTATATTCCACATGATTGAAACTATACTGGATTTTTCTTTTTCTTTCTGACTTAATTCGCTTAACACGAGGGTATTTTTTTTTATCATGAATGGGTGTTGAGTCTTGTCAAATGTTTTCTTCTGCATCTATTGAGAGGGTCATACGGTTTTTTATTTTCACTTTGTTAATGTGGTGTATTACATTGATTGATTTACATATGTTGAACCATCCTGGTATCTGTGGAATAAATCTCACTTGATTGTTTTGATTGTGGTATATAATTTTTTTGAGTGAAGTTGTATTCTATTTGCCAGGATTTTGTTAATGATTTTTTGTCTATATTTATCAGTGATATTGGTCTCTAGGTTTTTTTGTTTTTGTTTTTGGTTTTGTTTTTTTGGTGCTGTCTTTATCTAATTTTGGAATTAGAGTAATTGCCACTTCATAGAATGAACTTGGGAGTTTCTTCTCTTTTGTGGAAGATTTTAAGGGAGATGGAGATTAATTTTTCTTTGAAAGTTTGGTGGAATTCCATAGTGAAGCTATCTGGACCTGCACTCTTGGTTTTTGGGAAATTATTTATTACTGCTTCAATTTCTGTGCTTGCGATTGGTCTGTTTAGGTTTTCTGTTTTCAGTTTCAGTTTTGGAAGTTTGAAGAATTCTAAAAGCCTGTTCATCAATTCATGACTGATGATTGTAATCAAATAAATGTTCATAATGGTATCTCATGATTCTTTTTATTTCTGTGATATCGGTGGTTTTTGTTATTAGGATTTTTCTCTCTTTTTCTTAGTACAGCTAGGAATACAGCAATTTTCTGTATTTTTTTCAAAGAATCAGCTCTTGGGTTCATTGATCATAGAGATTATCTTTTTGTTTTCAGTTTCAGCCCAGACGCAGTATGCTGCTAACAGAGACTGGAACTTCCTATTGATAATGGGGGCAGGGGTCACCCTTTCTGCAGGTCTTCAACTGGAGTTTAAGTGCATAGGCAACCCTTGTATCATCTGCTGCACTCTGAGGTAGCAGACAGCATCTTGTAGTAGGAATTGAGGGGATGAGCCTCACTATTCATAGCTCTCTGGCATCCCATTTATGTATTTTCAAATCTTTTGGTCTGAGGTCCACAAATCTTTGGTCTAGCATGTGCAGGGTCTGGATGATGGCAGGGCTTGGGACAGGGCTTTGTGGGACATGACTTCTGGGGTGCACTGGTTCTAGATCACAGGGGGGTACTTGAAGTCTGTCATGTGCTGATTCTGTGCTGTGGCAGGGCAGGAGTCGGGGGTAATGGCTTGGAGGTCTGCAGGACTTGAGGCCTAGGGTATACTGAGTCCAGGCTGCAGCAGCATGGGACCAGGAGTTAACGACATGTGGGGCTGTGGGAACTGGGGTCTATTATGCTCTGCTTCATCGCAGGAGGGTCAGGGACAGGGATCTGGGGTACGCGAAACATGGCATGTGCTGCTTCTGGCCTGTGGCAAGTGGGGTCAGGTTTTTTTCTGTAGTCTGGCAATCTTTTTCTTTTAATCATATCATTTCGTTCATTTTTGCTGCTCATATTTATTGATAAATGAGTTTATATCATATATGTATATAAATATTTTATTGTTAAGAGAGGAAGAAAGGAAGAGGAGGGAAAACATTTTAAGATAAGAAGCTGACGAGAAGGAAGAAGGATCTTTATTTATGTATATATTTAGTTATTAATTTTGCTTTTTTACCCTATCCCTGAGTCAAGAACCTGGGTCCTTGGGCTTTACATGGTCTGCACTAAAGGTTCTCAGCTACCTGAACCACACATGTTCTACCACCATATATTTGAAAACTAATTTTATTAAAGGAACATTGCATCATAACATTATATATAGGCTTAAGGTGTGAATCATTGTAAATCAGCATCTGTATACAATACATTAAGTTTACTATCACCAATCCAGCTCTTCCTTCATCATATAATTGATCTCTTTATCCAGCTTGCCTGCCCCTCTCCCCACCATTAATTTGATTTCTTAGACTAAAAGTCCATTTTTGTTTGCAGTTTATTTGTTTGCTTGGTTTCTCTAGATACCACAGGTGAGTGAAATCCTATGATACCCATCTATCTCCTTCTGGTTTATCTCATTAAGCATAATTCCTTTTAGATTCATCTGTGTTGTTGCAAATGACAAGATGCATCTTTTTAAACAACTAATAGCAATCCATTGTATATATACCATATCTTCCTTATCCACTCATCTGTTAATGGACACTTAAGTTGTTTCCACAATGACTATTATAAATAAAACTACAATAGACATGTGGGGGCATACATCCCAAATTAGTGTTTTTGTATTTGGGGATAAATACCCATTAGTAGGATAACTGGATCATATGAAATTTCCAGTCACAATTTTTGAAGAATCTCCAGAATGCTTTCCACATGGTTACAACAATTTATGCTCCCATCAACAGTGTGTAAGAGGTCCCTTTTCTTCAAATCCTTGATACTTGCATCCAGTTTTTTGGATACTAGCTATTCTCACCAGTGTGATATTAAAGCTCCTTGTTTTGATTCCATGTCCTGAATAACAAGAGAGGTGGAGCATCTTTTCATGTGTCTGTTGGCCATCTTTATGTCTTCTTTGGAGAAGTGTTTATTCAGATATTCTGCCCACTTTTAATTGGGTTGGTTGATTTTCTGTTGCTGAGTTTAATAGTTCTTTATGTATTTTGGAGATTGACCCCTTGTCCATTGTTTGATGAGAAAATGTCTTCTCCCATTCAGTAGTGTCTTTTGGTTTTGATGAGAGTTTGTTTTGCCGTGCAAAAACTTTTCAGTTTGAAGCGGTCCCATTTGCTTATTTTAGATTTTATTCCTTTGACGTTGGAGTCTATTTCACAAAGATATCTTTTAGGACAATTTCAAGGTGTGTTTCACCTATGTTTTATTCTATGTAATTCATGAATCTACTATACATCTTGTATGTATTTTGCACTTTCTGGTTATCTCATCTATGTTCAATTTTTAGCTTTTCCTGTCATCTTTTTTGTTTTGTTTTTTTATTACTGCTTTTTCCTCCTTTTAGTAGTTTGGAAGTTATAAAACATTTTTAAAGGAAATTTCATGGACATAAAAACACACACCCTTATCTCATTCAATTCTAACAGTGATTAATTATCTTACTCTCCTCTCAGACAATACTATAATCTTCAAATTTATACCCCACTGTTATCACCTCCTGAGTTATATAGCATTTTGTCATGTATTTTATTGCCACATAACTGCTTTTGGTGATTTAACAATTTTGTCATCGTATGCCTAGGCATAGGTTTTTTCATTTATCTCATTTGGGATTTGTTTGGATTCTTGAATCTATGTATTGAAGTCTTTTGTTCTATAAAATTTTCAATCAAGATCTCTTCTGATACTCCATTTACTCTCTTCTTTCTTTCTATACATCTGGAATTTTGCTTACACCTCTAATAAAGTTTCCTACTGTATTCTCAGCTTCTATCTTTTGTACCTTTTTATTTTGAGTTGTCCAGGAAGCATCATTAAGAGTTTTTTTCTTACCAACTATAATTATTCTGCCCATCAAGTTTCTAAATTCAAGTATTTTATTTTTCATTTACATGATTTCTATTTCTTACTCAATTTTGTCTCAAGTAAATTTAGAAGTATAGTTATACTACTCAAAAGTTCTTTTAATTACTTTTGCATTGAAGTATACATACAAAAAAAGTGCAGTTATAAGTACAACTGGATGAATTTTCACAGGGTCAACTTACTGGTATAATTAGCTTTCAGATAAAAATAGATCATTACCAAAGCTCCAGAAGTCCTCCTCATGACAAATTCTGGTCACTACCACCAAAGTAACCACTACCCTGATTTCTAACAGCATAGATTTTTTTAATGCTTTTGTGCTTAATGCAATATTATATTTATAGGATTTATTCATATTGTTTTATAAAGCTGTTCTTCTTTTAGGCTTATGATCCACAGATGTCTTTATATACTCACCAGAAAACTTCTTAATGGGAACTTCCTAAACACCCATGAATGGATGAAGTGTGGCATACTCACACAACTGAATATCACATAGTAAAAGGAAGAGTAATCTACAACTTTTCTTTAAAGTGTTGGTAAATTTTAATTTTAACACATTATAATCAAATAATGTCATCCTTATTGACCTCTGCTTTTTTGGAAATTTTTTTTATTTTAGAATTTAATGTATGAGCATATGTGTAAAAGAAAAGGAATGCTTTAAAGCAATATAGATTCTCCATAGTATTTTAAGTTTTCTATGAGTCCAGTTATATTTAAATCATTTGGTTTTTTTCCTCTTTAATCTGTCTAAGATAGAAAGGGCAGATTAAATATTTTCACTTCAATTGTGTTTCTCTCATTTTCTTGGAGGCAGCACATGTAGTGTGGCTGTTCAAATTTTAGCATGCTGAAGAATCAACTGAATCACTTGTTAAAATGCAAATCTCAAAGCTCTATAATATACCAGACATGATGCCAGGAGTTTGCATTTTTAATAAGCACCCCAGGAAATTCTGATGCTGTCAATGCAAGGACCAAACTTTTAGATAAACCAATGTAGTCTTAGAGGCTCTCAAAACAAAAAAAGACCTGGGCTCAAACCTCACCCATGCCCTAACAGTGAGAACCTTAAACAAGTTAATGAACCTTTTGTTCTCAGTTGCTTCATTTGTAAAATCAGAATAGCAACCAAGCCTTTCTTGCACATAGTGTTGTTCCAAACATTAAAGTAGGCAACGCATATGAAAATGGCAGCATAACACTTGGTCACATTGTTCACTATAGAGAGAGACCCATGTTTCTTATTTTCATTGAACATATACTATTTTTATCACTGTAAAATGATACTGCTTTATTTATTGAATTCTGTTTTGATTATTATTAATGACCACTTAGACTTTTCATTGTATATTTTTTAACATTTATTTTGTTTAGTTGTTCATCTTAGTTGTTTCACCAGGTCATGCTATTCATTGTGTTTTATTATAATTTTGCACATTAAAATTTTTTTTTATTTTTAAGGCATGTTAGTTTAGATATCTCTCATAGTTACAAATAGCTTTTTGCTTTGCTAATTCAGTGTGAAATTCTTTTTTAGGGAAGTTAGCTCACATTTGTTTTATCTTCTATAAGTTCTTTTTGCTTTAATATTTTAATTTTTCATGCATTTACTTTGTTTTGTTTCTAATACTTTATTTTTCTTGCATTTTTGTTTTGATGTTTTGAGAAAATTAACCATATTTTTAATTTGCCTCTGGGTTAAAATTGGTGTAGCTATGTTCTTCTTATCAATGTTAAGTATGAAACAGTATTCCTTAATGTCCCTTCTTCTTCTGACACTCTTCCTAGTTTAAATAGTGTCATGTTTTACATAACTAGATATTTGTAGACTTACTTTTAAATTTTATAAAAATTTTGAAAATCATTCAGGAAATATCTGATATTGTTTGCCTCAATTATTTTGTATTATATTGACTTTTTTCAACTCAATGTTTTCTTTTTAACTTTGGATTTTGATTTACTTCATCTGTTCTTCATGTGATTGGAAACTGGATTTCTTAGATCTGTTCTCTATATCTTACTTCATTTTTATTGTTCTGAGATATTTTTATTAAAGTCTTTTAAGGCTTGACTTTGACCCCTAAACAGGGATCAGTATCAACCTCTCCAATATTATTTTTTCATATCCTCTACTCTACTCAAAAGGCATATATGTTCAATGTTCACTAAAGATAAAACATATCTATGATGTGGAATGTATCTGGATAAAATGGAGATAATTGTCATATTATACACTGACTCCAACATATAGGTTGTAAACAGACAACCTTTGGTGTTAAGAATGAAGTTCTAGGTGTTACAAGCATACCTTGTCTGTATGTCTCTTATTTTCTGCTTGTTTATGGAAGAACACTTTCTGTATGGATCCTCTGCCTTAGCAAATGTTACCAGCAGAGGTAAGGCGCAAAGACTCTGCCTGTGCTTACTTCTCCAGCTTCATTTGTTGCAGTCCATAATATTGCTGTACACTGATTTACTTTTATCCACCTTGCCAAATATTCTGTTAAGATACTTTGACTCTAGGTAACAGAAATATCCACTCAAACTAGATCAAGTAATTAAAGGATTTATTAATTGAAAACTGGAAGTGCAAAAGTATGGATGTCTCTAGGTGTGATAGAAATTAGTAGTTATCCTAATATTATTACAACATACTTCAATTTATTCCAGTTATGTGCTGAGATCTCCATAGTGTGATTTCATGTTTATACTGGTTATCTTATGTTTAGTAAGACTATTGATAAAATAAATATTGGCTAAAACAGAAAAGAGTGAGGAAAAATCTCTGCTTGACGTATGAACTAGATCTCTAACTTTTAATGGAATACTTGGGCCAGATATCAAATTCTGGACAAATAGCAGTTGCCAAGGGAATGCCGCACACTTGCACCAAGATTCCTAAAATAATCAGGATTTTCTTTAACATTCAGAGAGGAGATTGAATATTTAAGCAAAATTAAAATCACATACAGAGTATAAAAGTACAAAAAGGGTAAATGGATGTCGAGGAGGTAATGACCAGTGTCTACCATGGATGATACCTGCTTTCTCAAATCCTGATCTGTGTACACATTGTTTCTTCTGCCTGGAATACTATTTACATCACTCTTTATGTGGCTTACTTTTGTTTATCTTTCAGCTTTTATCTTAAACATAATTTCCTGATCCATGAAAATTGTATTACAGATGTTGTGGTCTATATGGATTTTGTAGATTAAAGGCTATTTTGTGGATGGGGTGAGGGTAACTCAACAGCTTTAGAAATAATTGTTCTGAGACTCTATTTCAGACTTGAGGCAGAACTGTCCTGTGCAGCCTATCAGATTGTGTACTACAATAGAATGGTAGTCCCATGATTAGGTCAGAAGGTCATCAAGTTATAGCTAATCGTCCAAATCCAACCCACCATCTCATTTTGCACATAGCATTTGATTCAAGCACAAATGCGTGTATTTATGTATTGTTTGCAAAGCTAAAAATATTAGCTATGTGTCCCTTTATAGAAAAAAGTGCCATCTTCTGACTTGGATGTAACAGAGGCCCCATTTTTAGGTCTTGTTTTGTTGACTGTTATTACAGCTGGGAAATTGCCTTGAGATTGCCTACCCTCACTGTAAACGATGTACCAGGAATGTACCAGGGGTTTTTCCCTTTTTATGTGCATTTGGTGAGCACACAGACAAGTAACTAGAGTCTGTATAGCAATTGGAGGGAAAGGGAGCAGGCAGGACAGGAGTAGGCACAGAAATAGCGGTAAGATTGAAAAAATAAGCACCTCACACTAGACACTTTACTAATACTGTACTGTCATCAGTAGTTGTGGAAAACTGAAGGAGCTAGGAAGTCTATACTTCCATCCATGCTGCCTTATCTTCTGCTTTATTCAGTAAATCTCAGAATACA
>RJWH01008523.1:0-29776 GCA_004363575.1 Solenodon paradoxus
CTATATATATATGTATATGTATATACCTAAAGTTTGCAGGGCAATAAAATATCAACGTGGTTCAGCAAGGTATCCTGGGCACGTTAGTGTTATAACTAAGATTATCCCTTGTAGGGCCCTGTCCCGATCAAAGGAAACTCACCTAGGAAGCTATGTTCTCTTCCACCCAACTTCTGTGCCCCTTGACTAGGGCTGACTGGACCATGGATGAGTATGAAAGCTAGGACCCTTCAGTCGACTTTGCTCATCTTTTACGATCTAGTTCAAGTGTTATTTTTTAAAAAAAAGCTTTTTCTGATCGTTTAGGCCATTAGGATAGAGCTTACTTAGATGGCATTGTGATAGGGTAGGAAGGGATAAACTGGTTATTCTATCCAAGCCACAGACATCAACTGACATGGGAAGAATAATGGTAAAATAGTCCAACATTTACTGAACACTTATTTTCTGCAAAGCATCATGGTCAACAGTTCACATATATGATCTCTTCTGATAAACCATTAATCATTAATAATTTCCCCTCTTTTAGAGATGAATAAGCTGAAGCTTCATTTAGTTCAGTGACTTTCCAAGATGAAAGCAAACACAGATTTTGCCTAGCCATTGCTGGACGGTGCCAGTATGGTTCAAGAGCTCACAACTGCTCGGTTGTTTCATAGTAATCATGTGCAGAGAGAGTGTGGTACCATTTTTGTGTGTGTTCCTTGTATTTGCTGATTTAGACTAGATGATTTCAAGTTGTGATAAAAGTGTGCTCTTGTTCAATTGATAGGAAGTCATTTGTTTCACGATTGAAAGGTCATTCTTTGTGTTTAAACCACATATAATTTAATGAAAGAAAATCTGTAGCAGCGTGATTAGGCCCGGACCATACAATAAACATTTGAAAAGCACTTAAGAGTCTTGTTAGGTGGCCAGGTCAGTCGTTGATTAGTTAAAATACCCCTTATGTCGTGGGTGAGTAATAGACTAATCTGTGTTTTAGAGAGAAGTTAAAGATACCCTGGGAAGTGACTATGTATTCAGGTTCCTCAATGAAAGTGATAATGCAGGCTCAGAATTTAGCATCACTAACTAGTCATCCAACTAGTTCCTTGAGGTACTGAAAGAAAGTAATCCCTGGAGTGACTGCGTACATTGCAAAACAGTCAATGCTTGAATTATATGCTCTTTAGAGTTAGATTTATAGAAAACTCAATACACTCTTCAGCACTTCTGTTCTGTAACTGTTAACGACTGCAGCGGGTTTGTTCTCTCGGCAAGCATCAGTCAAAAGACACAGACAAAATTTCTTCGAATAGGAAAGGTTTGGCATCCCCTGGTGGGGTAGGGGTTAGAGTCACCACCTCTGGCTGAGCATGGTTCTCGTACACCTCAAAGGACCCGGGTTCACCTCCTGGGGACAGGGAAACAATCGGATGAACAGTTACATAAAATAAATAAATGCTTCTTCCTACCTACCTGCCTGCTTACTCACCTTCATTCCTGCCTGCACCTTTCCTTTAAAAAATATGCATAAATAAATACGAAACGTGTATTACTTGTAACAAGGAGCACTGCCTTCCTGAGTGCTCTGCTCGGGGGATTTTATTGCTGTTCACTTGAGGAAGTGGGTGACAGTGGCCAGCGGTTGCTGGGGAAGACTCCAAGTCCACCGTGTAGGTGTCAGCCTTCCTCATGCCTGATCACACTTGCACCTGTTTGAAAATGTTGGTTCAAAGTCACCTTTATGTTAGTTCTAGCTGCTCTGTGCCTACCCAGACTGAGGTGAGTCAGGACTACTTAGCCTGGTCGAAGACTGTCTTTACTCCAAGGCATTTGTTTATTCTGTTGTCTAGAACTACTAGTTTTGAATGACTGTTCAGTGGCCTAGGCCTCAGCGACACCATCAGGCTTTGAGGGTGGCTTCACGGAGTGCTTTCCATTCGAAGGCTCCCTGATTGCTGGTTTACAAACATAATCTTAATGCTAGTAGATTTCCGTCAGTTCATTCATTGAATATTTATTTTGTAACTATTACGTGAAGACATTGGGTTCGATTCTGGAGACACAACCCTGGCAAACAGAGCTTGTACTGGGAGGTTTAGACAAGTAAAGAGCAATGATTGGGACTGACAGTGAGGCAGGTTAGCAGCTAGAGGAAAGGTACCCCGCAGCTGAAAGGGGAAATTCCACCAAATTTGCTGCTGCCAGACAATGATCTACACCCAACAGAACCAGTGTGCTGACTGAAATGCCCACAAGCTGACCTTGAGTGACCTCCAACCTCATTATCCACCGATTTTCATCTCATTACTAAAATAGCTTATGAGGAACAGTGCCCCTTTGGGGGGCCATGACACTTCTGAGGAAAACCATAGGAGGATTTAAATGTATGGTCTCCTTTAAGAGGGAGGGACCACCCCTCTGCTAAGGAAATCCCACCCTTTTTATAGGAACCTCATGAATATTAATCAGTCTGGCCCAGTCCCTCCCCAGCAATTCCATAAAACCACCCGTCTCTAGACTCTTGTGCGTTTCGATCTCGGAGCATACTCACATACACTTCTCTCATGGGCACTTTTTCTTGCCTTCCCAATGAATTCTGTTTTTATCCTCGGACTTTACTCCAGCTGGACAGGGGCTCAACTCAACAATGACTTTCATGGACGAAGTTCATACAGCTTTCTGGCACCTGGGACACTGAGAGGAAAATTCGAGGGTATACCCATCTGACTCCCGAGCGTGTGCTTTCCTTTTCTCATAAACCTTTCTATTCTTGTGCCCATTTCTGAATCTCCTTGAATTATTTCTCGCCAGGGAGCAGAAGAATCTGAGGGCTTGGGCTGAGGTTCCCTTCTTGCTCAGCCTGTGTGAAGAAACCTCCCCAACCTCTGGTAACAGGAAGACCTGTGATGAGTGTGTACACTGAAGAGGTGGGACGTAGCTGAGACGCATGAAGCTTATGTTTGCTGTTTGCTGTACCGGGTGATTTTCCTCTCCTAGACTCTTTTCTACCAGTTACTGGAACCCAGATCCCTGTAGACCAGTAGTTCTCAAACTTTGGCAGCTATAAGAATCATCTGGGAACTTGGTAAACTATCAATTTCTGGGGTCTCTCTCACACAGAAAAAAAGCTGGACCTCTGTGTTCTTCATCAACTCTGCAGGCAATTGTGACCCAAGTTGAAAGTTCGAGAACCACTGCTCTGACCAACATCACACCATTTCACTGGCCACAATGCAGCACGTGTGGCAGTTAAATTATTTCTGTTTTCTTTCTGGAATGTGGACTAGGACTTGCTATGGGGGTATCTGCTTTCGAGAGACTTTGGGCTCTTGGAAGCTGCAGTACTCCACGTATGAATATGCAATTTCATTTTATTTTTCATATTGGTTACTTTGTCCTTGACCTCTTACCTTTGGTTATTGTACTCATTTTCTTTGAAGTTGTTTTCTGAGCAGAAAACAAGTTGTACTGAAAGGTTGGTCTTATGAATTCAAATTGTAGGGAATAATAGTACCAACACAGAGACAAACACTTGAGTGAAGACAACATTCCTTTGGGGAGAAACCCCATTTCCTTTTTCTTTGTGGCTTCATTTCCATTGAATTAAGACAGGGTTCACATACAAGCTTTCTGCTCATAATTGTCTGAGTTAGGGGAGCTTGTTTAACTTTCTGTTTAACACATGAAAGAACTTGGAATCTGACACCTAGTAAGTGCTAAGTAAATGTTCCTGCTATTATTTTTTTTCCATTACATCTTTTAAATGTCTCATTCCTCCTTGTGCTCTAGTTGTGTTTCCTTTCTGGATTATGTGCAGGCTAAAGACCAAAGCATTCTGTCAAGAGTAATTTAAAAAGAATCAGGGCTTCATAAAGGACTAAAATCAAATGAAACTAGCCTCGTGGTTACGGTCAGTACTTCTTATGAGCATAGAATATTTAGAACCTGGGGGTTGAAGTTTAGGAGCAGAATCCGGTGTCGGCCAGAGACAATGTGAAAGTGCTTCTGAATGATGGGCGGCAGACCATCTGTATTAATTCCCAGGGCTTCTCAAGAGGACTCAGCAGTCTCTTCTGTGGTCCCTCTACAGTGGTCCTTACCTACCTCTTTCCCCTTTCCCATGATGTGACACAAGGGCCAGCCGGGAACCATGCATAGACTGGGGCAGGGGACTGCTGCTGAGTGGAACTTGAATTTCAGTAAAATGTCTGTATTTGCATTTTGCTTTACTGCAGGCTAAACTGCAAATTACCACTCATGTTTGCTGTGCACACCATCAGGGTCCCATCTTGCCTCCTAGATAGAACTCCTGCGTACCTGCTGTCAGGTAGACCCCTAAGCTTGTCTTCCTAGAATGTCTCAGAAGCTCCAGGTCACTAGGAAGCGCTATACTCTAGGTCTGCCGTCCACTTTGTTGCGAATGTGTGAACAAGACTGAAAATGTATTTGTAAAACTGTGTTGTAAACCTCCATAACTGAACATATGTGAAAGCTTAAGAGACAGGCCCTGGACCAGCCCAAACATAGCCCCATCAGAACGAGCTGCTGGAGGCTCATCTCATACTACCAGACCTGATAAGACATCATAACCTAAGAAGAGACAGTCTGATCCGAACAAACTTCAGGGGTGATACCTGAAATGTTGGGGTTTGATGCAGGGCTCCTGGGGTCTCCTGAGGTTCAGCAGCATATGGTTCAAGAAGGAATTCTTTGAGGTGTTGAGGAGGTTTTATAAGTTTATGAGAAAAATCGAGTGAGAGGCGCACCCTTGTGGAGCAGCAGAGGTCAATCACCTGTGAAGGAGCAGGTCACATACCCTTGGATATGAGTCCTGGGCCAAGGGTTAGGGGAAAGCAACCAATGTGAACAACTAAATAAAAGTCAAATAAAGGTGTTTATTTCTCCTCTCTCTTCCTGCCTGCCTGCCTAGTCGCCTTCATTCCTACCTGCACCTTTTCTTAAAAAAAAAAAAAAAAAAAAAAAAAAAAAAGAGGGAGAAAGTGATAGCATGGGGACTAGAGTTCCCGTGGGCAGAAAGGCTGCTGTGCTCCTGCTGGGAGTAGATTTGATACCTCTGGAGGGGAGCTTCTGGGCGAGATACCTTTTGTGAGGCAGTTCAAAAGCAAACATAGGTGAGGGGATTGTCCAGGAAGTTCTGCAGGTCTGTGAAATGGCCTCTGGCATTCTGGTGGCCCCCAAAGGGATTTATGGTTCTGGTAACTTAGGCTCTTTGTTGTATTGGGGAAAACATTAGGTTGAGGAAGGGGGTATATGAATCTTTCTAGAGGGTTAAGGAGGTGAACTTTGACCTCTAGTGCCCAGGAGCTGGCCTGTCCTGTAGGGTGTGGCTCAGAGCATTCCTAGGCCCTCTATGACCCCTGTTATCCTGGAAGGTCCTGGTCTGAAAAACCTGGAGAGTAATGCATTCCGGCCCTACATTTTCCTTCTACAGTTTCAACGCAAATAGACAAGAACTGATAAGGTATAGCCAGCAAGTGAGATCCCTGAAAGTGGGGTTCAAACCCATACAATTTGCAGTCCACAGACTGTGATCTCACAGGTAGAAATCTGTGTCACCAGATGTTATGGGATTCCCGTTCCACACGTGAGGATGCCAAAAGAGGACCCCTGTATAGAACCCCTGAAGTTTTGGCTGTGTTACTCTCAGCGAGTTGAAGGACTGTGCAAGGAAATCTGGAGAATCTCCTATAGATCGTGGGTTCTCCATGAACTGTGGACCTTGGACCTCTGCTCGCAGCTTACTTTAATCCTTCATTCTCTTTACAACCTCGAGTTTCTTTAAAAAAAAATGTATGTTTGTTTCTATCCATCTTCTCTTAGAGTGACATATATATTTTCTATCCATACACAGAACCAAAACCACAGCTGTAAGATTCTATGCGTGGACATTTTGAGAGTCAGGAAGGCTTAGTGTACGGTATATTTTTGAATATGGCCAACATAGTTTTATTTGTGTTTGGTCATTGTTTTAAAAGGAAAGGTGCAGGAAGGAATGAAGGCCTGTAGGAAGGAAGAGCGAGAAGGAGGAAGCATTTACTTATTTTACTTAGTTGTTCATCTTCGTTGTTCCCCCAACCTCTGGTGGTGAACTCGGGTCCTTGGGATACATGTGCACTGCGCCTGGTAGACTTAACCGCTAAGCCACCAGGGTGCGCCATTTTTCACTGGTTCTGCAGTGGGTACATTTTGTAATGAGTTCCTTCATTTTATTTTTATCTTTGTTTGCACATACCAATTCTTTTTTCTTTTTTGGCAGACTTTTTTTTATTTGCTTAACATACTTCATAATTACTTAAAAAATATTTTCCCTCCAACCCATTTATCATTGTAGGCATATTTGTACATGATGCTCACTATTATATTGACCATAATCTGTTTTTCCTCTATTTTTAAATTAATTTTATTCAAATAATATTGCATCATAACATTTACTCTATTTTTCCTTTATTTTATTTTTAAATTAACTTTAATCAAGTAATAGTGCATCATAACATACAGGTTTAAAGTGTGCATCATTGTAAATCAACATCTGTATATAATACATCAAGGTCACCACCACCATTTTGATTCTTCCTTCACCATACAATAGATTCCCTCTACCCAACTGGCCTTCCCCCATCCCCCCTTCCTTTCCTGAAACCTCTAATTGATTTTATTGACTAAAACTTTATTTTTATCTTAGTTCATTTGTTTGCTTGGTTTTGCTATATACTACATATGAGTTGATAACTGGAATACAAACATCCTAGAAATTATGAATTTAATAAAGAGTTAATTAATCAGCTTGAGGATTTGAACCCGGGAACAGGCTGACAAGTTGCTCTGTGTAGACTGCCCACCGTTACAATAAGGAGTTGAGTTTTTATGCATATTTTGAAGGGCTGGGGTATGTGCAAAGAAGGAGACAGTCAGTCACTGCCAGTCTGAATAAAAACCCTTGAATCATTCTAAGTGGTCTGGTTTCTGTCTGTGTCACAGAAGATGTTGAAACCTCTATCAATCTGACCCAGTGACTCCAGACCTCACCTGGGAATCAAGAGAGGTAAGAACAGGGTGATTAAAATTTATCTAAATCCTGAGGAATGTCATGAGAACCGGAGGGATTACTCAGAAAGGCTTCTGTCCTATAGCTTCTATCTGGCAGAAGGGGTAAGAGGTGCCTGCTTATTTGATTTACTTCTGACTTCGACATGTTCCAGTTGCTTCTGGACCAGGAGAGGGGAGTCCCAGAAGTGATTTCATTAACAGAGTGAAGTCATATGATGCCTGTCTTTTAATGTTTGGCTTATCTCACTGAGCATGACTCCCTCTAAATCCATCCATGTTACTGCAAATAGCAGGGTTTCATCTTTTTGATAGCTGAGTAGTATTCCATTATATATGTCTATGTGCTACATCTTCTTTATCCACTCATCTGTTGATAGGTGCTTGAGGGGTTTTCAGCTCTGGACTATTGTAAATAATGCTGCAATAATAATAACTACAAGAATGGTGCATATATCTCTGCCATTTAGTGTTTTTTTGCATTATTATATCTGTAAGTGGGATAACTGGATCATATGGAATTTCCATTCTCATTTTTTTGCCGAATCCCCACATTGCTTTCCATAAAGGTGGCACCAATTCACACTCACCAAAAGTGCAAAAATGTTCCCTTTTCTCTGCATCCTCACCAGCACTCGTATTTTCACACTTTTGGATAATAGCCATTCTCACAGGTGTGAGGTGATACCTCCTTGTTTTGATTTGCATTTCCCTAATGACAAATGAGGAAGACCATCTTGCCATCTTGTCTCGTGTCTGTTTGCCATCTGAATGTCTTCTGTACAGAAGTGTCTATTAAGATTTTCTGCCAACTTTTTGATTGGGTTGCTTGTTTTTCTGTTGAGTTTTATGAGTTCTTTATATGCTGTGAATATTAACCCCTTCTCTGATATATGATGTGCAAATATCTTCTCCCAGTCGGTAGGGTGACCTTTTGTTTTGGTGCTAGCTTCTTTGGAGGCGCTTTTTAATTTGGTGTAAGAATTGACCCCTCTTGACACTCGAGATTTCTCTCAGAATCAGTATGAGTATCCTATATGTGGTTGGATGCTTCTTTAACTTTGAGAAAGTTCTAGCAGTGAATATCATGGCCCAACTTCACTGATCTCTGAATCTGAACGTGTTCTAGTCATTATTCCTTCACATTCTCTTTAGTGGGTCTTCTTCACCAGCTCTTTAAAATCACCACTATTAGGCTGACTTAAGATTTTCCTGGGCCACAGCTGGCCCAGTCTCTCCGCTTCAGCTTTCAACAGGCTTCCCAAACGTGAGCAAGGATCAGCATCACCTGGAGGGCTTGTTAACACCGGGCGTTTGGGCTCGACTCCCAGCTTGCCCTGGGGTCGGGGCGGGACTTTCCATTTCTTACTGGTTCTAATTTGACTGGGATTGTTCCAGCGCAGCAACTCTGTGACCTTGTCTTGCTGGCTTTCAAGTTCTAGCCCGGTTTCAATCAGCACACCCTTAACTGGCTCCAAATTGGGTGCAGATTTCCCCAAGCAGGAGGTGACACACCCTTCCCCCCACCTCGGCCCCCAAGCCCCCTCCCACACCTGCCTCGCCTGGGGATGCCACAACTGGCCTGGCTTCCAAACTGCAAAAATCCAGGTAAAGGTAGGAACAGTTCCCAGCGACGGCCGGTACGGCTGCCCTGGGAGCTCGCTGTGAGGCTGGCTGCTCTCCTGACCTGCCCGCACGGAGCCACTTGTCTCTTGGCACCGCGGGCGCCACTCACGCACGCTCGTCGGGTCTGCGCTGTCTCCGGGACTTCCCTGGACTGGGAAGGCGTGGAAGGCCTTTCGTGGCCTCCTCGCCGTCTGTCTTCGCGCTGTTTCTCCGCGGGCCACGGACCTGAGACCAAGCCGTGTTTCAGCGCCCATGACGTTATCCCTTCTGGGGTGCTTGGCCAGCCGCTAAATTTCCTGCGGGACTAGGGGACTTGGATTCCCGTGTGGAGTTTCTTCTGGAAGCTGAAGACCAGGAGGTAAGCTCACCTGCGCCGCCTGGGCGCCGCCTGCGTGTCTGGCCGTGTAGCGCTGCTTGGCCGGCACGGACTTCTGTTACCCTTGTTCAGGAGTTTGGGGTTTGCGGGCGCCTGGCCTCCTTCAGTCTTACCTGGCGTTCCTTGGCGTTCCGTGGCCTGGACTTCAGGTACCGGTGGCTGCCGTTCCCACTGCTTTTCCAACACCGCATAGTCGCTTGAAAAGATGGCTACTGTTCTTGTGATTTCCTTATTCTTTCCCCTCCTGCTTTAGGTGTTTCCAGGGTTCTCAACCCTTACTTCATCTCCCTCTTACCATGCTTCTCAATGCTGGGTGTTTCTTTTTCCTGGAAGAAAGGTAACTTTTTTCGTACGATCATGCAACTTGGTTGGAAGAGTCTAGTGTTGTTGACATACATAATTTAGAGCAAAAGAGGCAAATTCGATTCTCTTCAGTCTAAAGAGGTCTGCGGGCTTGCTACTCAAAGGGCAGGCTGCTGAGAAATGCCGCCACCAATTTAGTGAATTAGAATATACGTTTTTAATTTAAATTTTATTGAAGGAACGTTGCATCACAACATTATGTAGGCATAAGGTGAGCACCACTGTAAATCTGCACAGAATACATTGTTCACCGCCAAGAGTCCAATTCTGTCCTGCAGATGATCAACCCCCTTTTGCGCAATTTGCCAACTCCACCTCTCCCTTCCCTTCTGGTAGCTGCTAATTTGATTCTATGCACTAGAAGCCTAATTGTTTTGTTTTGTTTTCTTTGCTTGCTTGATTTCTCTATACCACATACAAGTGAAATCATGTGTGTGTCTTTCGCCTGACCTCACAGCATAAATCCCTCTAGTTTCATCCATGGTGTCGCAAATGTCAGAATTTAGTCTTTTTAACTAGCTGAGTAGTATTCTATTGTGTATATATGCCTCATCTGTAGCCACTCATCTATTGATGGACACTTAGTTTTTTTCCAGCTCTTGGCTATTATAAATAACACAGCAATGAACATGGAGGCTACATTTATCTCTGAATTAGTGTTGTGTTTTGGGGATAAATACCAAGGAGACATACAGGATCATGTGGAATTTCCGTTCTCAATTTTTTTGAGGAATCTCTGTACTGCTTTCCAGAATGGTTGCACCATTTTATACTCCCACCAACAGTGTATAAGGGTTCCCTTTTCTCTTCATCTTTGCCAACACATTGTTTCCAGCCTTTTGGATAATAACTCTTCTCACACATGTGAAGTGATATCTCATTGTTTTGATTTGTGGATTGCAGCTTGAAAGAATCTGTCACGGTAAAAGTTATCATACTGTTATAAAACTCTAACATTCAACTTGACTGATTCAGAAAGTACATCTTAATATCAGAATCCACGTTTTAGCAAGAGCCCCGGCTGACTTACGGGCACATTTGGAAGAATAGATCTCTGGTGTAGGTCCTATCGGATGAACTGCTACTACCTAAGACAGTGTGACTTAGCATCTTAGCATGTCACTGCTTTTTCATCATATTTATCAGCACTCATGTAATGGACTACAGACCTGTGTTGGGTGAGTTTCTCACTGACAGTGTGAACTCTGATGACTCAGTCTCCCTTTTGCAGGAACATGACTGTGTGTGTCCTTTCTTAGGATATCTCTTTGGCCAGGTTTTTTCAGCTATGTCAACATGCTAAAGGGATATTTCTTCAGCACGCTTCTTGCCGTGATCTTACGTGGTCTTGGATGTGAGGGAGCCTCTTCAGATACACATCCACTCTGGATGACTATTGCAGCTCACTCGACACTGTATTCCAGGTCTTAATGTAATGTTAGCTCGTAGGAGGTGACCATTCATACCTCTCTCGCCAGCATCTGTCACGGGGAAAGTGTTGAAGATTTGACTGGATGAACTGCCTCTGCCCCGGGACTTTTTAGTAGATGGGGCCAGCAGTATGGAGCTGGACACGGACAGCTAAATGGCTGTATTGCCACTCTCTTATCCCTCTAGGACCAGGGCTCCAGCCAGTGACTCTGCAGAAGTTTGATTCCACCATTGTGGGGAAGGGGCTAATTATACATGTGGGGTGTTAGGGCCTCAGTCAAGACTGCCTAGGTTCTGGTAGCACTATAGCCCTAAAGGGGCAAACTGGAACACCAACCTGGAGGCCAGGTGGAAAGGCCCTTATTCATAAGCTGTGCATTAAGAAAGAACAGGGGTTCCAGGGTCCGGCCTGGACTCTTCCTAGCTATGTGATCTCGAGTAACTTAACCTCAGTCTTCTTAGTTAAATGAGAATGCTTTTAAGGGGTCTGATTAGGGGGCCTTGAATAGTACATGCTTAATGGTAGTTGCTACTGTGTTTGTGACAGTCATATGTGAGCATATGGACAGCAGGGCTGTTTGGGATTCTTTGAATTCCCAAGATTAGAGCAACAAAGCAAATTCTGATCCGATTAGGTGGAGCCTTTTGCAGCGAGTGTGCTGCTTGTTAGACAGCAGGTGTGTGCAAAGCACACAGGTGCTTACAGTTGAGAACTGTTACTACTCATTGTGCTTAGTGCCAACTGGGCAGCACTTAAAATAATCACTGAGAAAATGTGGGGCCGCTGGCAGTCAGGAAGGCTGGATTCTGCACTTAGGCTGCTGTTGTGATCTGTGGGTTTTAACAAGTAGATTTTATTACTCTGGGCCTCCATCTCTTCATCTGTAAGTAGGGAAATTAAGTTAGATCTCCCTGCAGTTAAAGGCACTTCAAATTCTTCCAGGTATGCTTCCCAGTATGCAGCTACGTGCCACTTAACCCAACAGTCCACGACAGGCCTCATATACAGCAGCAGTCCCAACTGGCTGCTTTGTAGAGCTTCCGTGTGTAGGAGGCGATACCAGCCAGGTTTGGGTGATTACGCACTGACATTCACACAGCACGCATGGCTAGTATCCCTGTGAAGTGATGCATGCCCAGAATGGGGGATTTTCATGGGAGTTCTGTGTGTCATCAGATTACAGTCAAGTCAGTATAATTTTTACTGTAACCTTTCTAAGTATGGCTCATTATAGATAGAAGTGGACGTGCAGCCTACCCTATAACCGGGGTGCGGGGGTTCAGGTCGCTCAAAGAACCCAGGGCAGAGTTAGGCGAGTGAGCAAGCAGAGGCTTAATCAGAGGGTAAAGGGATGGAGCTGACCAAGGAGGAGGTCCAGACTCCGTGGGTTCAGGGTCGCTCCACATACCAGACAGGTACAGCGAGTAAGCTAATTGGGGATCCATTAGTGGGGAGCAGAGAGAGAGAGAGAGAGGATGGAGCCAGCCAAGGGAGCCTGAGACCCCATTAGTGGGGAACAGAGGGAGAGAGAGGATGGAGCCAGCCAAGGGAACCTGAGACCCCATTAGTGGGGAACAGAGGGAGAGAGAGGATGGAGCCAGCCAGGAGGCTAAGACCCCATTAGTGGGGAGGCTGACTCAGTGGCCTGAGTTTTTAAGGGAAAATCCCACACGGTGAGGAAGGGGGATGGAGAGAGGAGTCTGCAGACCAGGTTTCAGTTCCTGATTGGCTAAGGTGACATTGTCCTTTGAAGTTATTGGTGCTCTTCTTCAACTGATGTCATTGTTTTGTTTCTTGCTGAGGGTCTGTGCTGGTCACGTACTACGTGTCCCACATGTCGAACTCGTCCATCAGCTTTCCTTATGGACCCGGATGCATCCACGACTGGGTGCTGGAGCCAGAGGCAATTCGCTCTCCTGATAATTAAACTTTAATCCCTGGTCTAAGACTTGCTCTTGTGGGGGGGTCTGACGATAACCTTAACTTTGAAGGCATTCAGTGAAATAGAGCCACGGTGATGAGGGAGATGAACTAAGACTAAAAGTATGAGTTGAGTCTCATCCTTACTCTTAAACCTCCAATAATTCTGCAACAGGTCTCTCAGATTTCTGCAGCCGCCAAGACTGAGAGGGACTTTTAATCTGTCTATCCCCTTTGGACTCAAAACCTACAGTTGAAAGTTTAAATCGGAAGCAGATGAAGACGTTCAGTCTTTCTACAATCAGTTCTTGTGTGTAACATCCTTGTCATAGCGGCTTCTTCATGCATGGGCTGCATCCTGCTAGTGCACATGCCTTGTGAGTAGCAGAACCCCTTGCCAATGGCCTAAAACCAAATGTCACCCAAGGACCCGGAGGGGCCTTTGAGGTCTCCTGGAGTCCTGTGTTTACTGTGGAAGCTGTAGAGATGTGTTTTGTTAGTTTCTCACACTTGAGGTTGTGAATATGAATCACCTGCAAGACTTGTTAGATTTGACTTCTGGGCCCCATCCTGAGACACTGTGGGTCTGGGCTAGAGCCTGAGAATGTGCATTTCCAGCAAGCTCCTGGGTGTTTTTGATGATGGTCTCTGGCTCCCATCTCAATATCATAGCAGTAGGTTGTTGCAGTAAATGATTTTTGTAGTTTGATTTATTAATTTCTAGTGGCATCCTCTGTTTGCCAGTCAAACTTGGTCACCTTCCTTTTCCCTTCCTTTCTTCCTCCTAAGGTAAGGGAAGGGATGGGAGGACGAAGACCAAGGAGATGCTCCTGTCGACATAGAATGAATTTATCCCTACTCTGAAGGACCTGTGGCTTGGGTACCTTTCTAGATAGGTATTTTTGACCACGGAAAACAAAAATGTTTCTTTAGACGTTTAGTGGAAAAAAAAAAAAAGGCAAATCAGACTACAGGAAGAGATGGAGGAAGGGTGGGGGTAAACTGGCAAAAGGGATTAATTGTAAAGTGAAGAGAAAAAGGAAATAGTAGCAAACCTACTGTACTGTATATAGATGGAAATTTGTTATGTGCGCCTCAAACCGAGTTCTTGTTAAAAAGCAATAGTCCTTCAATAGAATCACATTTTTTTTTAAGGAAAGGTGCAGGCAGGAATGAAGGCAAGTAGGCAGGCAGGCAGGAAGAGAGAAGAGGAAGAAGCATATTCATTTTATTTTATTCAGTTGTTCATACTGGTTGTATCTACCCAGGCCTGGGGCTTGAATCCAGGGCTGTGTGGCCTGTGCTCTTTCGGAGGTGATTGACCCAACCCCAGCTCCACCAGGGCGCGCCAATAAAATCAATTTTTTAAAAAAGGTTTCTTTATGCCCAAGCTTCTTAGTTTTTCCTTTTAATATACTGGAAGCTGGGTGAAAGGATCAGTAACTCAGCGACCAGATTTTGATTGATTTGTTGCTCTCTTCTTGGACCCTTTTGTTAGAACCTCTTTTTGGAACCCAAAGAAGCAAATAAAAATCAAAGTAACAAATCTCAAACTTGAGTCTTGTGGAAGTCCTTTTCAAATAGTTTATTTTTTGAAGGAAGAGTCTAGGAGGGGAGAAGGTGGGCAGGCAGGCAGAGATGTGGAAGAATCATTTTCACTTTTTCTTTTAGTTGTTCATCCTGTTTGTTCCCCTGGCCCTGGGTCAGGAACCCGGATCCTGGGGATTGGTGTGGACTCTGTTCAGCAGAGCTAAGCCACCAGGGCCTGCCTCTAGTAGCTTCTTTACTTTGCGGCATAACCTGTTCTGCCCTAGGAAGAGAATGCTGCTTGGGTGGGATTGAACATTGGTGCATATTCCATAGTGAGGCAAATGTTTTTCTTAAGCCGAAACCCTGAACCTGCAAAACAGCCAACCTAGAGACGAGATGTTATTCTAGGAAGATTCCTTATTACCTCGTGGTCTTCTAGGTCAATTCATAATCACAAAATCTGAGTCCTGCAAACTTCGGATGATCCCATATGTGGAATATAAAGAAACAAAGCAAATGAACAGATGAAACGAAAAACTCATCCTTGGACACTGACAGTGGAACTGAGGTCACCAGAGGAGAAGGGGTGGGGGCAAAGGGTAGTGGCGCCCAGTGGACAGAGGGAGAGGACTGGTAGAAATTTGCTGGTGGGTATGAGGTATCATATGTTTGAAGAGTGAACCTGTGCATCTAAACTTATATTGTTTTGTAAATCAAGTTTTTGAAAAAGCTGGGTTCTAGGCCAGGCACAGCCTGTCACCTTGGACTGGTTTCTTCACCTTCCTGGGCTTTCATTTTCTCTGCGCTTTCTGGATCTAATCCTGAGTCTGGGCATTAGACTTGCTCGAACTGGATAGGCAGGAGAGGTGCAGGTGACCAGCTTACTGGCTATTGGAAATCTCAGGCCTGTTGTCTAGACTCATCATCCTGGACAGAGGCTGTAAAGGGACAAGGGTCCCTTGTATGGAGAAGTAAAAGACTTGAGTCCCTGTTTGCCTAGGACCAGGGGTGACTAAGTCACATACCTACAGTGGCAAGCAAGTTACAGAAATAAGGGAAGTGAGCAGGGGAGGTGAAAGAGTGAGAACCTGTGAATGGGGGGACATGTGCTTTGTCAAAAGGAGGACAGTGGCTCAGGAGACCCAGCCAACTAGTACCATGTAAGAATAGCCTAGAACTGCCAGACTTCTGACTTCAAAAGCCAGAACTTAGGGGATGTTTCTCTGTGTGGGATAGCAAGTGTTTTGCAAAGTTGTCAAATGTTTTAAATTACCCTAGATTGAATTTGTCCTGCAAGTCCCCATTTTAACTTGTAGACTAGAGCAAATTAAGCAGGGAAACCAAAATTTAGCTTATTGACTATTGATAACCATTTATCAATATGGATCTGTTTTGTTTCACAGGCATTTATTTGATCCAAAGCCCCCGCTTGGCTTTACTTATGTCTTAAGTAACAGATAATGATTTAACAACAGCTATTTTAATGTTAACTAAAATAGCACTCAGGGTTCTGTTCCAAGCTTGGTGCAGAAATGGATATATATGTAGATATATGTATGTGTATATATATATATATATGTGTATGTGTGTGTGTGTGTGTGTATATGTGGGTATTTATATATATATGTATATTTCTATATTGGATGCTGTCTGCTCCTGCTGTCTTTGACAATTACCTTGAGATTAATTTAACCTAAGGATATTATGACATTTGGTATTAATACAGATCTATGACATTTCTAATTCAAGCGTAGGAAATTAAAGAGCGAGCACCACTGGTTGAACAGGATGAGTAAATCTAGCAAACTGCTGTGTTTCTAACATTTAGCAACTGCTGTTTTTCTCTGGAGAGAATGTTGAATCATTCTTCCAAAACACTTAAGGCAATAGCAAAAGGTAAGGACAAGGCAAAACCCAAACCTCAACTGGATGAAAGACATTAAAAAGCAAACAATGCCCTTTCCACCCACATTCTGTTCCCTGATCTGCCCTGGGGCTTTGGAGCCCGAAGAGAGAAGAAGATAAACAAGCAGTGAGATACAGAATGTGAAAACACTTCATAAATCTGGAGCTTTCCATATTGTTGAAGCCAAAATAACATCATTAAATATTTAGCTTGAGATTTAAAGACCTCCTTGCTAAAAGGGTTATAGTAGAAATTTTTCTTAAAGGCCAAATAATAATGATCAGTTTCAAAAACTCTAAATGTCTAACTATCAGAATCCATTCTTATGATCTGGCTTATATTCTTTGTGTGGGCGTAGCATACCCAGTTTGCAGAGTATAGAGAAGCTTCTAAGATGAAATCCTGATTAAAAAAAATAATGGGAGAATTCCTTTAAGGGGTGCCGGGACACTCAAGTTTAGAAGCACTTGAAGCTCTTCTCAGCCAGGCAGGACCACCATGTGCCTGGGGCCTCCTGAGTGTCTTAATGACATGTCACCTGGATGCTGGGGGACCCACAGGGTTGCCTGTCTGATCTTGAAAGATTTAGGGGGTCCTTGAGCCTGCTTTAATAATTAATACTGTACAATGACATGCGATATCCATGCCCTTCCCAAAGCTGAGCTGAATCTACCAAGAGGCATTTTTTCTACATTTACCATTTTCTGAGACTTTGAGTTACTATAGCCATATAATTTAGTATTGGATTCTTCCTACTCCCTAAGCTCATGTATTATCTAAAAACTCTTAATACTTTAAGAAGTTATGCATTATTTGGGGCCAGGACCTTCTGTAACTGTCAGGACCCATCATTCCTGTCTTCAAAGGATTTGGGGTCTACTCTTTAACCAGGTCTTTCCTAACTAAAATCATCTGTCCCTTGTTCAAGAAGGTTCTGTCTCCTGGCCTTCAAATCTACATCTGTCTCATAGCTGTCTGGTCAAATACAGAGGGATCATTGGAAACTAAAATATATGTGTTGCTTTGCTACTGAAAATAAGTAACTAGTGGATTTTGACTTTTCGAATACCAGTTTTGATCATTGTTTTGCTGCTTTTCCCTCTCTGAACTCTGTGTTGATCCTCCTTGCCTATAACCAACCTCCAGTGTACATAGCCTAATGCGAATGTGTAAGGAGAGCCAAATAATATAATGAAAATATTCCCTGAAGTCACCTGCAAAGCCTGATGGGAGACCCTAAGGCCCAGACCATTGACCAACCATTCAAAATTTAGTGGTTTTAGACAATAGAATAGACAAATGCCTTGGGGGAGTCAATATTCATCTTTTCCATTAAGTGATTCTGACCCACCCTCAGCCTGGGCAGCCACCTAATGTCTCAGACTGATTTCAAGGTGACCTTGCACCACCAATTTTGAACGTGTGCTAGTGTGACCAAGCATGAGGAAAGCTGGCATCTGCACAGAGAACTTGGAATCTTGTCCAGCCACCTGCGAATCCAGGGCCACGCACATCTATTGAACACTACTAAAAGCTGCTGAGGTGGGCACTTGGAGAGACATTGCTTTATCATGTTATCTCTGCTTATTAGAAGTGTAAACGCTTCCTCCTTAGATGCTTTGGTCTGTGTCTTTTGCCTGAAACTCACCAAGGGAATGGATCCATAGCGTACACTACCGAATGGGCCATCTGGTGCCGCCATCTTGAAGTCCAGTATCTTGGCTACCCAGCATTCCCTTCTATCTCTCACTTACATTTCTCTTTTACTGGGGTAACTTTGATGAAGGGTGAGCCTCCACATCTAAAACTTAGTCCTCCACCACTGTCAAATTGGAGAGGTGTCTGTTAAGGTCATCAGCCCATTTTTTGATTGGATTGCTTGTGTTTTTGTTGTCCAGTTTTTTGAGTTCTTTGTATATCATAGATATTAACCCCTTATCTGAGATGTGAGAGGCAAATACCTTTTCCCATCCAGCTGGAAGACAGGCTCGTTTTTGTCGATCATTGAAGTTGGAAGGTCTCCTTCACTCAGTGTCCTAAGGTTTTAATTTTGTTCTTTTTTGACTTTGTTTGCTTTGATTTTTTTGGTTTTGTTTTGTTTTTTGCCTTCTCCTGCCCCCAGGTCTCAAACCCAGGTCCTTGGACTTTATATGGCTTGCACCTTAGCAGCTGAGCCACGGGGCTGTGCCTGCTTTGTTTCTTTCTATTCCGTGTATGCGTGGGATCATCGTATTTGTCTTTCTCCATCTGACTTATTTCCCTTAGCATAGTCCCCTCTAGGTCCATTCATGTTGTAACAAATGGCAGGATTCTTTTTTTGATAGCTGAATAATATTCCATTGTGTATATATAGCACATCTTTATTCATCTGTTGATTGGCATTGAGGTGGTTTCCTCTTCTTGGCTATTGTAAATAGTATTGCAATGAACAAAGAAGTGCCTATGTATTTTTGAATTAGTATTTTCATATTCTTCAGATAGATACCTAAAAGTGGATTTGCTAGATCATATGGTAGTTCTATTTTTAACTATTTTTAACTTTTTCCATCTCACACCAGCTTGTGGTCCCTATTCTTAAACATTTGATTAGGGGTGCACTTCCAACTCTAGAGAATGAATTCAGTAATAAGTGTTACCAAAAATCCCTCTATTTGTCCACAGAACAAAGTCCACCGGAAGACGAGGAGCAGACATTTTCTCTTACTTGCTGAATTTATGGTGGTCCCTCCTTCACTCTTCTTAGAAGACCAAGACCATCCTTGGGGCAGGGCTGAAGAGAAGTCACAAGTCTCTTATGCTCTCAAAATAACCCTGAAATTGGAGGACATCCTTAGCAGGGATATATGGGGCTTATAAAGGTAGGTTTCCTTAATATTCACAGTCCTAATGGGGATATAAATTAGTATACCATCAGGAAAGAAATCTGGAAGTTGCCTTATTTAGTAATTTCCCTTTCTAGGACTTTTTCATAAGATAAATTACGTTAGTATTTTCTAGCCAAGATGTATTATATCGGTGTAGATAATAAGAAATTGAAAACAACCAATTAGAATGGTTACTCTACAGTATAACTCTATGGAATATTAGGTACTCATTAAGAATGATATGTTTGGAAAATTCTCAGAAAATAAATTGTTGTAGAAAAGGACTAAGGTATGATTCTAACTGGATTTAAAATACCTGTATGATTAAACTTTTTTTCTTATAAGGTTATAAGGCTTGCATGTTCTGTTTTATTTCCAACATTTTTACACTGTTACTGGATTGCTTTTAGAATGAAAGTAATATAAAAAGTTATTTGAGTCATCAGTTTCTTTGCCTGATACTGTACTGTCAAGGCAGGTGAATGAATACCACCTTATAGTACTGTTACTCTAGAGCCTGGGAGAGCTGATTCAGTTATGAGTAGTTAGGGAGGAGGAATTTGCTCTATAGAATCAACATGGAAATGAGGATTCCAAGATCTGAAGAGAAACTGGTGTGTATATACTGAGCTAAGGAACGGAATAGGAGCCTGGGGTTTTGAGGAGAGGGACTCATGATGACCACCTTCTCTGTAATTAGATGTTTGACCTACCATATAGCTAGGTTTCTCTGATAGGTTATTTCTGGTACAAAACCTCATTCAGGGCAGTACTTCCAATTTTTTTTCTTCCAGAGAGTTACAGGAGTAGTAAAGGTTTCTCAAGAACCTACAGTGCCTCCTTTGACCTCAGCTAGAAATAATCTTCAGACCAAAGTGACATGTATTTGGGAGGCCTGTTATGAATATCCTGGGGAGACCTGTCCTTCAGTGACTAAGAATCTGTTGTACATGGGTGAGACTTTCCCCTTATGGTCACAGCAGACTGTCATCAGCAACAGTAGGAGTAGAAATGTGAGGTGGCATTTCCATCTAAGGGAACACGGATAAATGGGCAGGAGAGAGTTTATTGAACTGATGACAATGTTGTAAAACTGGCTCGTGGTCTTGAGTACTGATGTCCTAACCAAGCTATTACAGAGTCAGAACATCTCTTAAGAAAATCATGGATCAATAGCTTGGCTGTTTAAATACAGCTTAGATTTGATGATAACAAGTTAACATTTAGGAGTTTTGTAGTGGTCAAATCTTTTAGCAAATCTTAAACTTAGGCTTCAAAGTGAATCTTGTCTTTTTTGCTTGATTTTTAAATTTTTATTGAAGCAACTTAAAGAGCTGGACTTGGAGAGGCAACAAACACCTGGAACATTAATGTCCTAAGTGGAACTCTTGGTTCAGCCTCTCAGTGGATGTGTCCTGCATAGGTCACTTGACCTCACTTAGCCTCAGTAAACAAGAGACTTTTTTGTCAAGAGTAAATAACTCTGTATAGGCGCACCCCTGTGGCTTAGTGGTTAACGTGCAGCCAGGCATTGGGGAAGGAGGGAACAATAATAATGAAAAAAACCTATGTATGTGAACAGACTCAGTAGCATAAAACTTAGAGAGGAAGTTCTTTAATATGGCCAGGTGTGAGTATCTTAATTTTACTGTAGTTAGAAACTTCTGATTTACTAAGAACAAAATTTGACTAAAAATGAGCTATTTTAACAACTCAAACTCTTGTGTTTTAAAGCTAATCCCTCCAACACTTTTTGTTTTGTTTTGTTTTACTCGGAAAAGCAAGTCATTTGATTTAAAGGCTGGCTACTTTCTAGTGACTGTGTTAAGTCTTGCTGCTCTGTTGAAGTGTGAGACAAACAAAATTACACGCACAGTAAAGCACTTAAGACTATTTTGAGATTGGTATTTTCAGGTGATGATTTCATTGACATTTGGCAAGTCTTAATTCTCATTTTCAAGGAAATTGCCTTTAAGATTAGGATACATGCAGTGACAGATTTGAGGGACACTGACCCCAAAGTAAGGGCTAAGGATTTATAAAATAAAGTTTGCATGGAAATCTTTCATATTCATGTGATGACAAACTTCACATTTCAAGGCATTTATAGATTAATTTTCTCCTGATTGACAGGTAAAAAGACTCCATAATTTACTTTTTCGTAAATCATGAATCTTTGTTAAAATTTTGACTTCACTGGCTGCGCTTGATACGCTTTCTTAGTTGATGTTAACTGATTAAATTAAGCCTTTTACCACAAAAATGTTCTGTGCTTTTGAAACATTATTTTTTTCAATTCTGAGCCTAATTTTACGTGTAGGAAGCAACACTTGGAAGTGCTGGTACAACCCGGGGCTGCTGCTCACTGCCCCCAAAGACCAAGACTCCCACGCTTAAGAGGACGAATGTTGATGAAAGGTAAGTAGGTTTACTATGGTGAACTGCCAATCAGGGAAGTAGGAGATCTGCTCTGTCTCAGAGCCACTTCCCAGAGTGAAGGGGGTACAGAAGTTAAATAAACAAAGTCTGTTGGGGGGCGGGGTATTGTGTGGAGTGATGAGTTATGTGCGGAATTCTTTCGGCATTGGCGGTGCCAACAGGTCTGCTAGCTTATTGGGCCGATTACCAGTCTTTATGCCTCAGTGGAAGAAAACTGATCTGAATTCATTATCTGTGTCTCTCTCAGCCAAGTTTATCTGTAAGTCGATTGTATATTAATTAAATATCATAGATGACTCAGTTTTGCTAGATGACTGGACTCACTGGGTCCTGATTTACTGCCTGGTTACAGAATCAGGCCAAATGAAAGTCTGAAATGGATTCAATCAGGATTGGCCATTTTGGTGTTGGGGAGGAAGAAGTTTCCTCTACCCTTCAAGATTCTTTCATCTGGAAAATAATTAAATTGAAATATGCTTAAAATGGCAGCCAGATCATTGAGGCATGTATAACCCCCTGAGTGAGTTACGGCAAAGGGTAGGTGTCTGGAGAAACAAAAGAAAACCATGCACAGAAATGCAGAGAGTAGTTACTTAGAAAAATAAGGGTTACCCTGTTAGGTAGACAAGTATCTTAGGTAGATAGATATTTCTGGATAATAACTTTTTTACAGACCCCCCCTTCCAATGCAAATTTAGGCATTTGGGGGGTCGGTAAAGAGCTCTACCTGAATCTGCTGGATTTCTGATTGCTTCTAGCTCAAAATAATCCTCAGACCAAGAATACTGCACACTGTGGAGCCAAACATTCTGATTCCCTTTAAAGTGTGTACCTCCTGTATATACATGTGAGATACTTAGGAGAACTGATTAACTGCTCCAAATGGCCAACAGCCACCACTTTAAATGATATCTTATGTCACCGACAAAAGATGTTTGTGGCGGGGAAGGCAGGGAGGGGGAGGGAGTCCAGTATTAGGAAACACCCCTACCAATGGCCTTATAAATAAGGAAAAAATTGTTGGCACATTTGAGTTAACTGCCTCCTCCATTTTAGTTTTTAGAGATATGATCATCTTTCTGGTACAGAGAAGGAGACCTCTTTAAAAGTGAACTTTCTCCTTATTGACATCAAAGTGTCTTAGAAATGGGTAACTTCTCAGTTTTCATAGCTTTTCCTTTCTTAAAAAATAACCACAAATGTTTAGGCCAAAGACACATTTTGGGGTGACAACATCTGTTCCTCTTCACGACAAGCAAATTTTATTAGAATTTGGAGGACACAGTATGATTTAGTTTCTTATCTTGTAGCAGAGGAAGAAATAGTTAATGCTGATCAACTGTGATCAGAATGTTAATAATTCCGAAAAGTCAAATACTGTGGCTTTCAATTGGTAAGGGGGAGAAAGACTGAAGAAAAACTATCAATTCCACTTAAAGGAGGAAAATAGAAAAGTAAAGGGAAAGCACCTTAAAAAGGGGAGTGGCAGAATTAAGTTCAGATGTAGTAACACAAAAAATACAGGTGGACTAAGGTTCTTAGTTGCATGTCTCAGACTGGAATAAGAAATTTAATCATGCTGCTTATAATAGGATCTAAAATACACAGTGGGTCCTCACTTTACTTTTTGATAGGTTCTTAGAAACTGACTTTAAGCGAATTAATGTATAATGAAAGCAGGTCCTCAAATAACAATCATTTTGTTCAGTGTTAGCTGGTGCTATTTTTTCATCAACTGTTTAATAAAATTTCTGCAGGATCTGTAAAATCATCTTGAAAAATAAAGGAATTGTTGCAAGATATACCAAGAAAATACCGTTTCATAAATGAATGAGACCCGTTTGAAGCAATATATAAGCATTTACTTGGGATTTTATTAGGACCGCAGCTTAGGAAACAGACTTAAGAGGGCCTTGAACTGTGCTCAGAGTTGCTGAACTGGGGTGTGGTATATGCCCACATTGTGAAGGGAGGATAGTTCTCAGTCTGATCAGCTATGCAAATTTGTTAGAAGACCGAGTTCCAATCGGTGGCTCCTTTTGCCCATTAGGTTTGAAGTCGGGAGAGTACTGATTGGTGCAGCAACATGCAAATCAGGTAAAGTTAGTTGAGCCGTGATTGGATGCCTTTCAGCTGGCAGGCTTTTATTTTTGCTTCTTCCACCAGGTGGCTGTGTCTGAGTACTCCTGGATGTGTCTGAGTACTTCTGCATGTGTCTGGGCCAGTTTTTCAACACTCCCTGCTCTCAGTTACCCAGACTTACACGACTCCAGAATGTTAATTTCTTAACCAAAAATGGACCTTAGTGATATGAATATCAAACAAAACAATTACAGGAACACAAATATCAAAAGGTACAAAGGGGGTATTTCAAAACAGTAGGGCCGTTTCATTAAATGTAGCGGTCAAAATGTAGCTAAACTTTGCAATGTAGTCTTAAAAGGAGCACAGGGAAACATCTTCCTGTACACCGCTGGGTTCTTCAAGGTTAGGAAATAATATTACCTCCTGTATATATCTGCTGAGACTGAATGGCTTCAGTCACTAATTATAGTTCAGCTAGAGACAGGGGGTTGTGGGTAGGGGAGGGGAAAGTCAGTTATGGGGTGGGGGGGGGTGTCTCCAGGAAAGGCACAGTAAACAAATTGTTTGACTATTAGGCAGATTTGAGTTGATAACGAGATTGTCTTCCCAATAAATAGTGTTGGAGACAGCCTTACAAAGGATGATTTTTCTTTAGTACATGTGAATATCTCTCTAAAGAGGGCAACTAGAGCCCTTCTTTAGGAGTCCCTCCTATGAAAAAATAAATACATATGCCAAAGATAATATTCCTGGAGTTGTAGGTTTTGCTCTCCTACAGGCTCAAAATAATTAACACAAAAGCTGTCAATTGCAAGAAATAAGAAACAAAACCATGGTCCCCTGTGAGCTGAGTGCTGTGCATCTTAAGCTGGTTAATCAAGCAGAGAGAAAAAGAACACAAGGTCTGAAATACACCTACAGAATTATATGTGATTTCAAAGTATAGGTAGGATACCTTAAACATAGGAGACCATGAGCAAGGTTGAAATGTAGCCTCAAGAAGTTCTAAAAACGAATAATTTGACCATTTTTTCAGATAAAAAATAAAGTGAGAAAACGGTAAGAAATAGTGAAAGTAAATAAGTTCAACATCCCCAAGATGTTTCATTCTGCCATGGCATGTGGGCTGTTTAGAGCTGAAGTCAGTCAAGGTCCTGCAGGCTCATGAGAAAATTTTACCACTCCCTTAACTAGAAGAATGAAAATTGGGAAAAATTGGAAATATTTCATGCATACACACATATGGAATAGATATATAGTCAGTGTAAATATTTATATATAGTTATGTATATTACTATATATACACATACAGACATTCCCACATATACATACTCCAGAAATAGGATTCTCAGATCAAAAGGTTATCTATATGGCAGGGCAAATATCTAATTAGAGAACTTTTGGTCCTCATAGAAGTCACCTTCTTCTTGTCAAGTGAGTTCCCTTCTTTCCTGAAGCCTGGTCCTCTTATCATTCTTCTTTAGCTCAAGACATATACCCCTCCATTTTTCATTTTTCCTGACTTTGGAATTCACTTCTATGTGGATTGTCCATACATAGGGAATTAATTTGAGCTTTGTCTCCTAATCTCCTGATGTTAATATGACTACCCAAGACGTGCCCCAGAAGAGCCAAGAAGGGGAGTAGGGGAAATTGCATTTCCTCCCCACAGTAGCTTGACATCATACGTTTGAAAACTCTTCACTTGTAAATAAGTCCAATAAATATTAGTCCCTAAAGTGAACTGCAAACATTTGAAAGGAAATTGCAATAAAAGCTCTGTATTTCATAACTTGTGAATATAGCCAAAGTAGCTTTAAGAGGCAAGTTTATTTTTATTTTATTTTATTTTATTTTTTTTAAAGACAATGTGCAGGCAGGCAGGATGAGGAAGAAGAAGCATTTATTTAGTTGTTCATCCTGGCTGTTCCTTCCAGTTTTGGTATGTGAACCTGGGATCTCGGGAAGTGTGTGGACTCTACCCAATTGGCACTCGTCATTATCCTTCTTAAACAATGACTGAAATGAATTTGATACATCTCTAGAAATTGGTAAAAGAATAATGTAAAACTGAAAAAGGGAAGCAAATAAAGAAAAAAATAAAACATTTTAGATTTACACACACACACACACACACACACACACACACACAAAGCCAACACTAAATATTTAAAAAGAATGATATTGGCAACCTCCTGGCAAGAGTGATGTAGAAAATAAGAGAGAACAATATTTGGAATGAAACAGGTAAATTTGAAATGTAAATTTCTAAAGAAAATTGTCTGTGAACTTGGAAATCTAGATGATAATGGATTTCCTAGAAGTGTGCATATATATATATACACACACACACACACAATTTCATAATCTTGACCCAAGAAGTAGCAAGCTTGTATAAAGCAAATGATACATTAAAACAGTGATTTAAAGTACAGCTCTGTCAGAATAACTTGAAAATTAAGGAGTTTTATGAATATAGTTCTACCAAAATTTAAAGGAACAGACTGTTATGATATTTGCCATAGACTATATTTAAAGGCAAATTAATGCAAATCATTTTATATGTCTATACCTAAAGTGAGGCAAGGTCCACCAAAAATTTAAGCCGATTTTACTTACGAACCTTGATAAGAAAACAAACTAGAAAAATAGAAAAGCTGTAACATCAAGTGGGAAATACAAGAATGTTCAAGTGCTATAAAAGCCATCAGTAGAATTGACTTAACAAAATAAACCAGAGGTATCTGCCTTTCCCAATCAATGACAAAAAATGAAAACAATATATTAGTGCTAAAATCTGACGGTAAATAGACATAAACATAGCAAACATGATTCATGCTAACAATTAGCAAGTATTCCCATTGGATTTGGGTCTGGGACATGAGGAGAGTATCTTTCTTCTGCTATTTATTACTGTACTGGAGGTCCTCACAATTTAATACAACAGAGAGAAGAAATAATGTTAAGTACTTGAGAAGAAGCCCAAGTTTCATATTTGCAGATCATTTATCTTCTTGGGTTTTCTATAAATGAACTATAAAACCACTAAGAGTTCAAACAACTTTCCTGAGGTAGGATCAGTGTGAAAAATCGTGTCTGACACTAGCAGCAAACAGTTAAATAAAAAAAACTACTTTTCAGTAGATCAACAAAAGTATAAACTTGGGGGTGTGCCCTGTGGCTCAGGTGACTTGCAGACCGTGAGAAGTTTAAGGAACCCAGATCACGACCTAAGGATGGAGTGAAAAAAACCAGACAGCTAGCAACAGCCTGGTAAAATGGACAGTCTTTAAGAAAAAAGTTATACAGCATTATTGAAGGATGACAAAAATCTATATTACTCAACTGGAATACTCTGTATTCTTGAAGATGTCAGTTCTCCACAAATCTGAGTTAACTGGAATACCAACAATGTCAAATTGTTTACTAGAACTCCCCAGTTCTGAAATCCTTACAGAATAGCAAACGAACAGAAAAGAGTTTTGTAAAAGGAACTTAGTCAACATTAGGCTATGTTATGGAGCTGTACCAGCTGCACTACCAGCTTAACATGCTCTTGGTGCAGGAAGAGGCTAACAGATCAGGCTGAGGATTGACAACATAGACCTAGAAAATTATTCTATGAAAGAGGTAAGGGTGAAAAATCAACATTGGGTTGGAAAAACGACTTTGATAAAAAATGGATTGCTTCTCTTCCTGCCTGCCTACTCGCCTTCATTCCTGCCTGCACCTTTCCTTTAAAATCAAAAGAATAAATGTGGTCCTCAAAATATGAACTAAGTTCAGCTAAAGGGTAAAGAAGTAGATCTTGTCTTACTATGAATGTGGTCAGATGCACGAAAGACAAGCTTTACAATGAACTCATTGCGAAGAGTGACTCTGTGAAAAGGGTGGGGGTGGGGGCGATAGGTGGGACAGACTGGAGGGCCAAGAGGATTTTGTATTTGTGTTTTTAATGAAGTATTGTATACATACACTTTTGTCGTAACAAAAATACTTATGCATAGGAAAGGGATTGAAAATTAAAACCAGATTGAATTTACACGTCACTTTTAGTTGCCCCGTGTCATTGATCTCTACACTGGCATGGGAAACTGGCATTAATTATTTCTATGCTCCAGATGAAAAAAATAGAAGCTCACGGTGTCACATGAGATGGTTAGGAGGTGGTGGTTTAGAGAAGACTCCAGGCATTTCCCCCGCCTCCCCAACCGGGACCTATTTCCTTGAAATCTAGTCATGATTGCTTACTGGGAATTGGGTTTTATCTCTGGTTTCCATGATAGTTGGGTATCTGGGTAGGGCTGTGCTTACAAAGGGCAAACCACTTTGGCCAATATAGAGACTAAATCTCTTTTCATCCAGCCAGTTCAAGCACACAAAACAATTAACAACAAACAACATATCAGGTTTCCCCTTGTTTGCCAATTTTCAAACTGTCAGAAAAATACAGTAATTGTTGTTGGTGACAGTTGACACAACATGATAGTGGTATTTTTAAGAGGTAATTACATTTACTTAGAGGAGAAGCTGCTTTATATTTCTAGGTGGCAAAGGCAGCTTAGAAGAGAGAACCGAGGCTAATTAATAGCTGTGATCAGATTTTACTTAGATCTTTATTACTCATGTTAAAGCAGATCACTGTCAGAAGAAAGTGTAAGTTTTTAGTAGTAAAGAAAAGAACTAAAAAATTCTGCACTTATCGTGTGTGTCATTTTAGGCCAAATTGTATATATGGAAGAATTTTTAAATGTTGCAATGTATTACAATAATCATTTTGATTAGTAAGAATTATATGTTTTAACAAATACCTTTTGACCTGAAAGAAGGCAGAACTGAGGGTCCTATTAGTTTCACTGGGTTATATAACTAGATTTAATATATTCTTCTTTGTGAATAAGGAATGTATTTTCACTCAAGGGTTTTCCAGAGTCTATTTTTAATTTAATACTTATTGAGGTCATTTAGATTTACAAAATTATATATATATATATATATATATATATATAAACCCATTTGTTCAAGTTCACCACTCCTCAAATCCATAGTCTGTTAACATCAAAAAATTTAGGCCCAAGAAAATATTTTAAGAGAAAATAAGTATTGGTGCCTGAGTTTATTGTAAGTGTCCTAAATTTTTCATCTGTATCACTTGACAGAGAGAAATGGCCAGAAAATAAGTTTGAAATGAGAGAATAACTTACCAGTTGAATTCAGTTAAATATAATTTTTATTTCAATTTAAATGACCAGTTAGGATACATGGAAAAGTGATATATAATCTGTAGCATGAGCCCAGACTTGTCAATGAATAATACATGGACCCTTATAAATTTTAAATAAGTATATTTAATAAGAAGAACATAAAATTTATTTTAGAGTAGAGATAAGTACAGTATTAGTATCCTGCACAAAGTGATTAAAAACATGCCATCTCATGAATAAAGTAATGGAAAAAGCGAGAGAAAAATTCTAAGACTTAATCTGGAATGATAATTTGTTCCAAAACATCAGAAAAAATTAAAAATTCCATTTATTTGTCTTAATTATTCACAAATAAGGAGCATTTTGAGGTACACATACATATAGATTATCTGAGAGGGGCCGCTTCGGCTGAGTAAATGATTTGTTAAGACGTATTTATTAATTCAACTCAGCTTTTGAGTGGCAGCTCTATTTCTGGAGGGGCGTTGAGTGGACAATGGTGAGCAAGACAGAACACCCCAGGCCCACAGGAGACTGAGACCAACCGAGCAGGGGAAATTGTTATAGATACAAATGATCAGAATTCAGTGTGATAAATATAAATTCCATGACTTCCCTACTTAAACAGCAAAACGAGTGTAGTCCCACTTGGAAGCATCCATTTTGCTTAAAGCTCCAGTTCCTTAGTTTGGTATTCCAGCCTTCATTTTTCTACTTTAGAATTTCTTCCTCAGCACTCTGCTCTTCGTTCCCTCCCTCTCTTTTTCCTCCTCTTCAACACAATGTCTTGAGCCACAGTAATCCTTCCATCATTTCCGAAGTTCACTTTCTCTTTCGTGAACCTGTGATTCTGCACACACCTATTCCCTCCCCCCAACTTCCATCTTCAACTGCAGGGAATACCCATGGCTCTTTTCAAAACTGAACTCAAAAACCACCACCTCTGAAGCCTTCCCTGACCTCCCGTCTGGGTTACAG
>RJWH01008524.1:0-29773 GCA_004363575.1 Solenodon paradoxus
ATCCTTCTTTATCACCATTCACTTGGAGCACTAGATTCCCAGACAACATCTATTTTCTCAATGCATTTCTGAGAAATAAAAAATCTTACCTCTCCATATCCTAATTAGTGGCTAGTGAATCCTATTCATGTGTTCCAAATTTTTATTGCAAGTCAATGATCTGCAAGGATTTCAACAAGTGGAAGCACAGAAAGTCAGGAGGAGTGTAATATTCCTTCTGATAGAGAATTTCTCTAAATCGCATGCCGTCAGACTTTATGGGCAAAAAAACTGATGTCCTTTGAATTGCATAGAAAACAAGAGCCTTGAACTGACTGATGTATCTTGGCACCACCTGGTGGCAATCCACATACATTGAAGTAGCTCTTGTAAGAACTCCATATAGGAGTTTAAGCTATAAAAATTGCAAATAAAAATTACTAGTTAGCTCATTTAAGAAGGCAAGCTATGAGTTGGTGACTGAGGTGGTTCCACGGTAGTACACAGAAAGGAACATCATTCAAGAGGATCAGAAGGTCTTCGGGATATTGTGAAGGTCCAAGAATTCGCATTTCACAACAGCCCTCTGTGACCTATATATCTAATCACTCATTTTGCAAAGAAGCCCAGGTAAAATACCCTTCTATATAATTTTATACTGTATATAGAGCAAGATTATCATTTATTCCCCAGATTCCATTATCCTATCATTTTATGCATTGAACTCCCACACATGTAGGTTTTGTGAAGGGGTCCTGAGACTGCTGTAGAGACCCAACACACAACTGTTTCACAGAGCTACAAATCTACTTAGATTCCACTTTGCTAATTGTGGAAGGATGCAATGATGGTATCCTAAAAGTAGCAAAGAAACCTCCGTCCTTGAAAGCAAACGACATCTTGTACCTGTAGAGCTCATAACGTTTATGCTCACCACATATATAAATTTATTTTCCCCTCACTGGTATAAGCTTATTGTGAAGCTGCGATGATAGGTAACTCAGTAAAAGAACAAGAGTCTAGTTGCTTTTCGAGTCACCATATTTGCTCAATGTACTTAGAAAAGAAAACCAGCATGGTGGAACTTTTTGTTCTTTTTATATTACTTAATCTAACAATATTTGACAAAATTTGAGACTCCGCAAGCTAAAGTCTGAAGCACAGATCCATGAAACTTTGCACTTTCAAGTTGTCTCCTAAATCGGTCTACTTCCAGTAGACTGTGTAAGTGAAATGGTGAATCAAAAAAGGGTTCAGGAGGGAGTTATAAAGAGAAAGAATAGTTACCTGGGGACGTTTCCACACCACCTTCCCAGGAAGCAACCGATTGTAGAAAAGTGAATCGTTCTCAGGCAGAAAGGTTGGATCACAGAAAAGTCTGCCATCTTTGATGCATTCCTGCTTCAGTTCTTGGTATTTCTGTTTTTTGAAGAACTTCAGAGGAGGTCCCATAGTGTCAAACTATGTCTAGAATGAGAAAAAATATCATTGGAGGAAGAAATTCTCAAGTCGTTTAAGGATTACCTGAGATGAAACCAAAGCTAGATATACAGGTGATTTATTCTTAGAGTTAGGCACTTCAAGTTTGACTTTAAAGGAAAAGTCACCATTTCCAGGGAAAAGGTCCAGGCTCTGCAGTTAATTCATTTTGAGTTTAGGGTAAGGTATTTAAAGTGCTTTGAGTACTCCATTTCTGCATCCTCCAAATGTTGTAATACAGTTCTTAATAATCTTATTGGAAAAATAGGTGAACATGTCAAGATTGCTAGTTAAAAATGAATCGTTATAATTTAAAGAGTGGTCTTCCATTTTATGCTAGTAGGGAGCAGTTCAAGGCAAAGAACAAATTTAAATTTGAAGAGAAAGGGAAAAATTTGCTTTACTGTATTCAAAATAAATTAGTGCTCTGAAGAGCCACAAACTTTGTGCTTGAGGAAAGTAATCCCTGTACTCCTTTTATTTTTTTTTAAAGGAAGGGTTCAGGGAGGAATGAAAGGAAGTTGACAGGCAGGAAGAGAGAGGAAGAAGAAGCACTTTATTTTATTTTTATTTGCTCACATTGGTAGATCCCCTACCCCTCAGACACACTTCTCTGGATCCAGGATGGGAACCTGGGTCCTTGGGATGCACATGGACTGCGTTCCTTCAGAGACAGCTGACCTAACTGCTATTCCACCAGGGTACTCTTATCATTTGAAGAGCTTCACATTTTTATTACTGGCCTAGAAAGCTAATGCAAGAAACAGAGCTCAGCAGATGGCCTCCAAAGACAAAGAAAGAAAGATTGCGTCTTTCTTCTTCAAAGTCTAATGTGCAATCATTTGCCTACGATAAAAGGCAGAATCCAAATTCAATTACACTCATTTGGTGGACTATAGAGTCTTATCCCATGGAAATACACTGCTGCTTTCTTTTCTTAAAAAACAAAAGTTTCACATGGCTAAATAGAGAATTAAAATAGTTGCTCTTCAGGCAGTGGCTTCTAGGAGTTTCCCTCATTCAAATGCCCTTAACAACTGGTTTTTATGAGGATAATTTGAAAGGCAAATTTGATTTTAAATAGCTTTGGGTTGATAATAGGGTTTTCGAAGCTTTTGCTTGATTCACAAAGATAAATTTGCAATGATTTTAATGATCCTCTCATAACATTTAATAGTAAATATGAGGAGGATTGTGAAACTCACATGATGCCAATTATTTGAAAAAGTATGCTTTAAGGATAAACTGTACCTATATTCCATGATGACATGACGGCTGAAACAAAAAAAAACCTGACCCAGCTCTGGGTATCTGCTAAGAAAAAGAAAATGGTAAAGTCACTATTTTATCAAATGTGTAATATTATTCAGATCTTTCTATCTTATTTCATGTCCTTGTTCAGTAACACACTGAAATGTCTTACTGGTAAACAATGTCTCCCATTACACTTTCTTAAAACAGGAGATTTTTTTTTTTAATTCAGTGTTATTTGCAACCTATAATATAGGTCAACAAATTTACTCTTTCTCTGAATCCAAGAAATAAGAAGTTGAAAATATCCAGTTTTCCCAGTCTTATTTATGGGTGATTGTTATTGAAATTGAAGACCATGGGACACTGCAAAATACTGAAATGGCTCTGTGATAAGATTTAAGTCTGTTCCCCTGTTTTCAATATTAAAGTATATTTTGTTGTATTTGAAGACATGGATGGCACCAGTAATACTTTTCCATTAAGCAGCATCAGAGCCAATCTGAGTGTTTGCCCAGGCTCCTTTCTGGAGCCTGTTACAAATGGATCCCAATTTTCATGTGTGCTAACACTTATAGCAAACACTGCTATGCCTCTTGCCTTCCCTGGAAGGTTTGGTGGGTTGCCAGAGGCTGGGGACTGTAAATAGGGGATAGCTGGAGTTATTCGGATAGTTTGCCAGAAGCTTCCAGTCCCTGAACATTTTGGATAAATGAGTATTTCCTGTTCTTGGGAAGGCTCTCCACCTCCATCAGTCTCCTTGCTACTCAGTCAAATGGTGAGGCAGGCAGGGAATCTGCAAAGGAAATCCCTAATAAAGAGGCCTGTCTGTACACAGAAACAGCACCAACCGGAGAGAAAATTGGGTTTAATTTTAAAGAAACCAGTATGATCCCAGCAGACTCTTTCAGAGGTTGAATGTACAACTGGTGTGGATGGGTCAAGTCTTTTAGTTGAGAACACCTGATTTGGTACATAAGAAATAGGAGGCTATCAGCCTATCAGGCTACAGGATAGGTATCCCTTGTATAATGGTAGTCCTAGGTTCCCTTGGACTTGCAGAGTAGAATTTACCCACATTTCTGACTAAATAACAGGAGAGCTTGCTCTAATCTTGGTTTCTCTGTACCTCAAATTTGTCATCAAGAGAGTGGGGTTATCCATCCTGTCCTCCTTACACCTACACTGTGGCTGTATCTAACAAGATAGTGTAAAAGGATGTTGAATAAATAGAAACGGCTCCATACATGCAAGATAAACACGGCACCTTCTCTCACAGCCTGGTGCTAACCCGGGCAGAAGATTATTGTTCAGGAAAAAATTTGTTGTAGAGAGAAATGTTTTTGTAGAAATTGAACGTTTGTATGGCAATTTATGGTTTGTAGTGTTCATTTCTGCTCATGTTCTCTTCATGGCAGCCATGTCGAGGAAATACAATAATGCTCATCCTTTGATAGCTGCAGAAATGGCAGCTTAGAGAAAGGCAGCTCAACACTGGCAGAGCTGTGTTAACCCCAGGTCTGTCTGATGCCAGATTTAGTGTGCAGCTTTCCGTCACAACACACTGCTTCTTTTGGTCACTGCCTCCTTAAAGAAGGTGGTTTTTTCTTAAGCTCAAATGAGGAAAATTCTCCAAAGCAAACATGATACCCAACTTTGAGGCACCCTGCCTAGAACTTTTTGCCATGGTGCATATTGAAAAAGGTCTTTATTTTCATGGTTTGGTGATCATTGGAGAAGCTGAATCTTTCACATCTGAGGATTCATTAAGTAACCCTCAGAAAATGTGTGGAAATACAGAAATGTGTAAGTTGGGTTTATCATAAACAAGACAGTGGAGAATAGAATGCTCCTTTGTTATCTTATTGCATCAAATACTGAAGAGAGAGGAGAGCTTTGAGGTTAAAGACCACCTATAAGTCAAGTAAGTAAACAAAATCAAAGCTAGAATTTTGAGGATCCACCTAAGAGTTAACAAAAGGAATGTGTGCATTTAAGAAGAGGGAACCTGTGTCTGAAGGGCTCCTGTCATGGGGGTGGGGGATTGGGTTTTGCATGTAGGTAATGATCTTGAGCAGTACTATTTGAACTGGAATCCACTACCTGGAAATAGAGTATAAGGAAGGTGGTTTGAAGAAGACAAGTAAATTCCAAGTATGGAAAGCTGGGAATTACCAGGGAGAGCTGAAGGAATCTGCCACGTGGAATACAGGATACAATTAAGAGAGGGAGCTTTTGCCATTGACTAGAAGAGCTTGGGGGAGGCCAGGTAAACTTGTAAGACGAAAGTCACTTGCTTTTCTACTTGTGAGTCAACCTTAGAGCAGAAATCAGATTTTTCTCTAAAAAGCGAAATCTGCCTTAGTTTACTCAAGCAAATTATTATTCAATAAAACAAATTCTGAAGTCTGCAGTTTACAAATTGCTTTTGAATCGGGGTAAGTGGGAGAGGAAACTAGGGCATTTTAGGGGGTGAGTGGGTGAGAGCATGGCTCTTAAAGTTTCTCATTTTCCCGTCCCCCCTCCTACCCTATGCTGTACTTGGGGCAAAATCAAAAGTAAAAGGAATTAGGAGTTTGCAGAACAAATTGAATATAGAAGATTTAACTCTGCCCTGCAGTAAAGGAGGCACCACTGAAGCTACACTTCGCACTCCTGGTCCTCACACCGGGATGGGGAGGTGAGAGAAATGGGGTTCAGAGAGGGAAGAAGCAGTAACAATTTAGCATCCACATGATGCAGAGAATAGTGCTTTCCATGTCTGCATAGACAGTCATAACCTGCACCTGTGGGCACACACCTACCAAGGGACACATGGCTGTGGAGATCCAAAGTGTTGGCCAGATATTCTGGGGTCTAAACATGACCATAAACATCCTCTGATCCAGCTTTATATAAGACACACACATGCACTTGGCCCAGAAAGAAGACTCCAAAGGAAAAAAAGTACATGATGTCCCATCACAAACAAAAACCAAATCTGAATCATGAAAGAAGCTGAGATAGTCAGAAAATCCAGGGTTAAGTACAAAGCACACCACCTAATGTAGATACCATCTCTGCTCCTCAATTTCCCTCAGCACAAATATGAAGGGGAATGGGATGGCTGCCGCTTTCACCTCAGGGTGTTATTAGGGGAAATCTAATGAAATCAAATATGTGAATATACCTTTTAACGTCTAAGGATTCAACCAACACAGGGCAGTTAATATTAGGACATGCTCATTGTCAACAGTTTAAATCTCTTTTCTGTCCATAGTAGAAACTGAGGCAGCAATTTGACCATGTGTTAACCAAAACATTGACATTTAAAAGGCCAATATAAAATGCTCCCCCCTGCCCCACTATTCCCTCCCTTCTCTCCTTCCACATATTTTTTGGCTGATTTAATTCCTCTACCTGTTTTTTCCCTCTTGGCTCAATAAGTCTAATTTTACAGCCTTTCAAGAATCTCATTCCAATTTTTATAGAACATTACACTGGAAGGACTCTGAGAACTCAGTGCAACTCTTCGCCTTTACAGGAAGGTGAAGAGACTTGCCCAAAGTTACATAGTGACAGAGCTGGTGCTAAAATCACAGTTTTAAAAGGGGAGGGGGGAACCTCAAGACATTGGTTTTGAAAATTTTCAGTGTGGTTTTCTTACAATAATGTACTCAGTAGTTTTGTTTGGGAATTGCAATCTGCCAGAAGGTGAGATGATTTCAAATCAAGGTTAATCAAGGAAACACTGTTTGGGGGTCACAAATGGGCTCTCTCTGCTTTTAATTTAGGAAGTGAAAACTTCCAGCAATATGGAAAATCTACCTTTTAACCTATTCCTGACTGCACAAGTGTTCAGACCTTCCCTTAGCCTGCTAAGGACTCTAAGGCTAAATAAAGAATGCTATTCAATCCAAAGTATTTACACACATGCACACAAACTGCTAGAGAATGAAAGAGTTAATTAGCAGTTCCTCACAGAATCCACTTAAAAGTATTCTCAGACTGCAAAATCTTTAATCACAACAAAGATTAGTAAATGAGACATTAGCTGAATTTTAATAGAACATTAATAATCAATAAAAAAAAACAGAATGCTTCCTCTGAAACTCAGAACAGTCGAGTTTGTTCAATTTTCCTATGTGCTTGTCACCAAGCTTTGAGTTCCCGGTCCTCAGAAACTGTTGTTTCAATGGCAGTGCTCGGATCCATTCTCTGCCCCTTCTCCAGCCCACTCTGGTCAATCAACCCAGTTAAACCCCCAGTGTATAGAGAGTAGGTTAGAATCCTCACTGCAAATCAAAGTTTAAAGCAAAGCAAGAATCAGAAAAGAATAAAACAGGCAGCCAGGGACTGAGAAGGAAATAGCCAAGATCAACCTGTCACCAGGGCAGGGGACCCTGGGCTGTACAGACAAGACAGTCTCTGCTGACACTCCCTCCTGTGCTCCATCTAACAGACTGTGAACCCCACTCCCAGGGCTTAAAGGCTGCAAATGTGGCTCCAAGATTTCGCCTGCATTTCATTAATTTGCTCACAGCTCTGGGTCAACAGAAGTCACAATGGAGCTCTGTGTGTCAGGCTGGGCTCTCTCACACACAGTCCTTCCCAGGTTTGCCCTCCCTTGCCAGATATTTCAGTTAACAGCAGGCAGACAACAACAAAACAACAACAAAACCAAACCTATATGACCAGCCATCACCAGCAAAATGTCACTGTTCCATCACCACTGTCACCCTCACGGACTCTCAAAAATCCCCCATCACAAGTTGCACTGATGTTGAAGTTTTTAAATTGCTACTAGACACACACATTCAACCAGACACACCACACATTTACTGCTGCGGGGCATTGTTAACTACAAAGTTCGAGTGTCTCCACATTGTTTAGACTCTCAGTTATCCAGCAAAGAAAAATCCCAGGATACATTTGCAAATGTCTTTTCTACTCACTTGGGTTATCGCAAGAACCTTGCTGCCGCCGCTGCTGTTCTTGGCCAGGTAACCCCTACGAAATCTGTTCAGTCAGCGCAGCTGAACAAAGATTCAGGCTTTCTTAACCTGAGAACTATTCGGGCTGTACCAATCTCTGCACACAGGGGGAGGTGCCTCACAGAAACTTCAGGAGACTTTGCCTCTCCCAGCAGTCAGAAACTAATCTTGACTCAGGAGGAAAATCTGGACGGCGCCCCTGCCAGATGTGCAGACGGGATACCCACTCCAGATCCACCCACCAGCGACTTGGAAAACCCAGGAAGCCACGTTTGAAAGGTCCTTCTGTTTCAAGGAGAAATATGACTTTCAGGGACGGGTCTGATAAATTTCTGATTTTCTGTCGCGGGGTTAATAGTGCAGACATGGACATTACTTGAGGGAAGACATAAGGAGTAAAATCCTCCAGTGTTGGCAAAGTTCTTGTGAGTTAGGCTGCAGACCTGGCCCTTGAACATGCATCTAGGATATTGATAAGAACTTCAGCGAACAAGTGGGGGTGAAAGTGGAGCTACTGGGACACAGGGAAGAGAAGGTTGCTGTGAAGCAACTGGCCGCATCTGGCCAAGGGCATAGAGAAGGGAGCATTAAGAATGAAGGGACTGGAGCTTGATTTCATGACAGTTGTAAGAAGCCTGATTTCTAGCAATGGGGCTGTGGGGATTTTGCCTGGCAGCCTGAGGTGAAAAGCAGAGCAAATAACTGTGTTTGCTCTGAAAAACCAACCAAGAGGCTTCAGTGGAGGATAGTCAGATTCCTGTAAAAACTATGCTGCATCCCAGTCAAGGTCCTGCTCCCTGAGACTTTCACTGGAACACATTTCTGGGACAAAATTCTCACATTTGTTTCCATTTTCGCAAACTGTGAAGGTTCCCATCATCTCATTCTCCAACTCTTCCAACCAATGTGATGTTAACTCTTTGACCTGAAATTACCACCTTTTACCTTTATCCTTGTGCCAACTGGTCTTCTGGCTAACTAAAGTATGAGGGAGGGAGGGGGGAAAGATGGGAGGGGAAGGGGGTGGAGGAGGGGTGGGGGTGGAGAGAGAGAGACAGAGAGAGAATATGCAAGTGAATTAAGTGGAACAGAAGTAGTAAAGGAAATGTTCTCTGATCCCAAACCAATATTTTCATGAAACAGATCTGAGCCTCCCAAGAAGAATCTTAGAGACCATATCTACCTTCCTGCTCGGAACAAAGCTATCCTAATAATCTGGAAAACGCATGCCTCTGTAAAGCAATTTATTTCACATTTGGGCATTTTCTAATTGTTAAAAATCTCTTCTTTAGGTGGAGCAAAAATTAGCTTCACACAAACAATTCTAATTCTTCTTTCACATGACAGAACTTAAAAATATCTGTCATGTCACACCTCTAAGTCTTCTGTCCTCCATATTAAATGTCCTCAGTTCATTTAAAGCATGACTCAAGGGACAAATTAAACCCTCTTTTGTTTCTTGAACTACTATGTCAAATGAACTATTATTTGCCTGATTCTTATACATTTGGCTTTTCTTTTAACCTAGGTTCTGGTATTTAGATGGATCTTCAATAATCATTGCCTTGTTTATTTTTTAAAATTTCCATCTATTCTCTTATGATTTTTCTCAAGTGTGAGTCTCTCATCTAGAATACCATATCTCTATACAAGTGTTTCTCTACCCTTCTTTGATTATAGCACCCCTAAAGAGACTTTTAAGACACTTTCCCTAATCCTTCCCCCTGAAAAATGCAATAACACAAGTATACTCTATATAGGTTTATATACTAAATCCATTTGAAGTTCCATTATTAAATGTACTCATATCTGTGCTCCTTGTAGAAATAAACTTTTCTTTCCCTTCTCCAAAACCAATTTTTGCCCTCTTGGGGGCGATATCACACCCATTAAGAATGTATGTCACTAAGGTTCTTTTACATACATATTTGATCAAGAAGAGTAATAAAAGCATTGAATGCGATAGGGTCCAGGACACAATCCTGTAACATAACCTTAAAGCCCTCCTCCTTATTAACAATCACTTTTAATAAGGTTGTTCAAACTTGAAGCAATTCATAGAAAGTCTGCTACTACCCAGAGCCTGTATTTCCTGCTTCTCCAAGACGTTTTCAAATGTCTCGCTAAAATTCAGATATATTATGATATGATATTCCTTCCATCTAACCTTCTAGATATCCATTCAAAAAAGGAAATGGGTTTAGTTAAGCATGACTTGCTTTTAGCGAGCTCATGCTTATCTAGTGATTTCCGCTCCCTTTTAAAGCCTCAAAAAGTATCTGCTTAATAGAGCGTTCTATAGCTTTGCCAAAGACCAGTGCAATGCTTGCTGGTCTATAGTTCCCAGAATTGACATTCTGCACCCGCGGCACCACCACCCCCTTCACTGAAAATTGGAATAAAGCTTGCCTGCCTATTTACATCTTTCACTCTTTCCTTAGCCATATTTTCTCAAAAGTTACTAAGAATGGCTCTGTGATTACATCTGCACATTCTCTCAGTAGCCTCGGATGTAATTTGTCTGGGCCTGGAAACTTGAACTCATTGAAGGCAACTAAGTACTCCCTTATTATCTCCTCATCTGTTTTAGGCTTAATTCTCTTTCCAGTTCAAAGATCATGGTCTTTGATGGAGAGGTTAAGTAACTTGCCCACAGTCACACACCTAGTAAATTGGGAGAGCTGGAATTTAAATCCCGCCCTGTCTGACTCCAAAGTCTGGCTCTTAACCAGCATGCTATGTAATTTTCAAGTATCAAATGAGTGGCATAGCCCACGGGTGCTCTATGAGCTCTGAAATGGGAACGAGATCTTCTAGCAAAATAGTCCACATAGGCTTAGTAAGAGAGGCAATATTTAAACTAGATCTTTAAGAATGAGTAGGACTCCAATAGGAAGGAAGGGATGATGTGGTAGGATAATAGAGGAGATTGAGATAGCATCCCAGGCAGAGGAAATAATAAAGAATCACACCTTGGGTCTGCTTTATACATAGCATACTTGGTTGACTAATATGAACACTAAGAGACCACAAATATTCAAGAAATAACCAAGGTGTTCCTGACTTCCTTTAGTAAGTAGCTGTTCATTCAAACTCTGTTGGTTACTAGATATGTATCCTTGGGTGAGGTGCAATCCTCCTGAACCTTGCTTTTCTGTTCTATAAAATGGAAATAATAACAAACCTACTTTAGAGAGACATTGTGAGGATTCCATCATCTAATTAACATATGCAAAATACTAAAACACTGCCTGGTGTACAAATTTGGGCTTAACAAATATTTATTACAGTCATTGTTATTATTCCTGTGATTCATTTAGGTAGCAAGCATTTACTGAACTCCTACTATGTGTCAGATACTATATTAGGTCCTGAGATTAAAATAGAGAACAATAAGAACCATGATTTCAACCCTGAATATGCTACAAATGAGCTATTCAATTGAGTTTGTGAACATTTTCAATCTGTACTATTTTTAAGGTCAAGTTTCTTTTATTTCTAATTTTAATTTTGAAATAATTTTCATTGATTTTATTGAAGGGATAGTGTATTATAACATTAAATAGTTTTAAGGTGTACACCATAGCAGATCAACAATATACAATAAGGTAAATTCATCACCATTTCGGTTTTTCCTTCATCTTTAAATTAATCCCTTCCAACCCTTTTGTTCCCACCCTGTACCTTCCCAGAACATTTGATTTGCCTTTTTTGTTTGGCTAAAGGTCTGTTGTTTGATTTAGTTCTTTTTTTTTAAGTCTAAAGTTTTTGTTTAATTTAGTTCATTTGTTTGCTTGCTGTCTCTACATATCTCACATGAGTGATATCTTACTTTTTGTATCATATTCTGGGTAAAGTGGTACAATTTATCGTAAACAGACCACCTTCAAAGCTTGTGGGGATAGTGGTAAAAAAATTTTTTTGATCCAGTAGTCTAGGATTTGTAGAACAAGTTGGTGACTAATCTCTCCAAGATGTTGTAGAATCTGGATATTTCTCAGTCTTCACCCAAGTCTTGGGTTCTCCCCAATTATTTCCCGTATCTTGGGCATTTTCCATTCCTAGATTGAAAAATTTAGTGTCTATTCATCTCTACTATCTATATGTCCCTGAAAAAATCAGATTTCAAACAGCTGGTGCAGGCAACTTTTATCCTGTCCTGACAATTATAGAGCTTAGTCTTATTACTTAGCCAAGAAAGTCCGGATCTCTGATCCACACATACGTAATCTATTGTATGAAGTATCTTAACCAAGGAAACAGCTGAGAGACTCCAAGTTGTACAGGGTCAGTTTGCAGTAAAATAACTGATGATTTGACAAACCTCTGTGCTAGAGTCCCTTCTTAAGTCTTAAGTCCATCTTCAAATTTGTCACTTTCAAAATCAAACTACAGAGTTTGATTGCAACACAGTTCTAGAAAGACTCCATTGACATATCTATTTTTTAATTCACAGGGCATTATTTTCACCTATTACATGAGCCTGCAGAAGAAATAGTCCTTGGGTTTCTACAGAGACCTGGGGTTCTAGTACTTCACCAGAAGTAGAGGCAAAGTCACGTTTTCTAGGTGTGGAGAGCATCCCTTGCTGTCCAGACATCTTCCAGTGTTTGTCTACCAGTACTCATATCAGCAGGAACAAAAATGGGCTCAAGTTTCTTTCACACTGTCTAGACATTGACATCATCAAAAATCCTATTGATTAGTTGATGTGGCCATGGTTTGGTAGACTGGCAAAAGGATATTTGGTCTGTGTCTGACTTGTTGAAAAAGAGAGGGTTAGTAAGACAAACAAATATTTCATGGGGAAAAGTTAAAGAGAGGCAAGATAGAAACCAGCAGCTTCCAGTCAGCTGTTGAATAAGCACAAAATATTCACTTAGAAGGAAAAATATATTCCTACTTCTCACTTTTTTAAACAGGGGAAAACAGAGAATTCTAAGAAGGGAGAGCAATGGTAGACAGGAGGGAGATGTCTTGATCCATGATCTTGGGAAAGCTGTCTACCTCATGCTGTCAGCAGCTTCTGAGGCCTGGGAGTTAGCCCTGGCTAGAAATTCTGACTTTGAGGTTACCTGTAGGGGTGAATTCCCAAAGTTAATTCTCTATTAAACAATAATATGAAGCACATACAAAAGCACACACAAAAAACAAAGGTTCAGTCCATGAATCTAGTCTGAGCTGACGGTAGCCAGTCTACATTTTCAGATTCTGGGTTGAAGCATATTCAGATGAGAAATTAAAGCAATCTGACAGGTTCTGGATGCAGTTCAAATGTTATCTGGTATTTCTATTCAGAACAGTAGCAACTCATATAAAGTTTTCCAACTCCAATTTGCATGATTTCAGAAAAAGGCAGTTAAAAGCTTTCACATTCTGATGGTAGCAAGGAGGGAAAAGCAAGTGTTTAATTCCAGTAATAAAAGGGCAGTTTTCCCAGATAGTTGCAGGCTACTTGTTTAAAAGAGAAAAAAGAACTTTCTTAACCTGGTAAAGCATGAAACCTATAATGGTTTAACTTGAAAAGTCATAGAAATATTATATTCATTCTCATTAGCACATTCTGTCTCATTTAATTAATTCTTGACCTAGGTTTGTCAGCAGTTTTATGAATATAGTTTTCCATAATTTCTTACCCAGTTCAGTTTTATGATAAACTTATCAGGGTACTTTCCACAAGTCTCTATGAACATGAAAACACATGCAAAATAGATAATAACTGGAATAAGCTATTTATAAACGATTTATATAGTGTACAATTCTACGGTGACTCAACCAAGCTAGTAAGCACTTTAGCTTAACCATAGATTGAAAAGAAATTTACTCCCAATAACAAACAATACACATCAACATAATCAGGGCCAGATCTTACTACCCTAAGGTTTAGTGAGAAAAGTCCTACAATGAGGTTTGAAAACAAACGTCTCAAGAGGGAGACCAGAAAGAAAAATTCATGAAATCAAAACAACTTCTTCAGGATGAGAGTCCACCAAAGACACATATGCACAAGGAGAAACATGAATCCACTGAAAGCATTCTATTTCTTAACCACGGAATTACTCAAAATCAAGACCAATATCCTTAAACCAAGATGAGTTGCACACACCCAAGAAGATAGCCTACCCAAGTTTTCTCCTACTTGTAAATTCAGAGAGAGCAAGATTTCTCACCGCTTTGTTTTCTTTAGATATCTGTAGAGTTAGCAAGATCGGGAGTCCTGCTGTGGTAATAACCTTTACCAATTTTTTCTCGGCTTTGTCAGGAGTCCCGGTTCTTGAAATACTGTAACCACCCTGTAGAACAAGCAGCATCCAACCTTTTGAGGTTCTCCTGTAACTGGCTTGCCAAATTTTGAGGGTCAAAGGAAAAGTTTTCCCATCCTTCTGAGGTTCTTCACAGACTGGACGAATGAACAAATTAACATTAGGTGCAATCAGTAAGAGAAAAGCCCAAATTTAATCAGATGTGGGTGGAGAATTTACATAGTGTTGACTTCTGAGGTAGCTGGGGAAAACTCATTTTTATGTGCTGAAATGAGGCTTGGAAAGGGGACTTGGGATATTAGAAAAGAAAGGAGACAGTCACCACATGGCAAGGAAGAAAGACTCATTCTCACTCTGAAAGTAAAGATAAATAACTCACTTTTCTACGTTCTTCTAGAAAACAGGGACAAAAGACCATTTGTGGATGAGAAGGGTGGAGACCCAGGGGTAGTAGATGACTTCTTTGATCAAGGGACGGGATACAGGTTTAGAAAAAGGGGAGCTTCTCCTTTGTCTCTGGGTCTGTCCTTGGTTCTACATGTCAGAGTGGGGCACGTACTGAAAACCAATTTTGAGAGACTTGGGCTGTTCTGTTTTAGCATCTCCAGTTACTAAATAGATGTGTAGTAAATAGTAGGCAGTGAATTCCAGAGTCATTTAGAGTAGAATTCAGTAGCAACTTAGGAGACCCTGAGCTGAGCGCAACATTCACAAAAAGGTCTTAGAAAATCAAGTAGAATTGACTTCTAGGGTTTCAAAAGTTGAGAAATAGAGTACATCTAAGGGAAATGATAGCATCTCTTTGTCAGAGCTATACATCCATAATAGTCCTTTGAGTGCTGGGCAGGCGAATAGAATTAGAACAAAAAAGGTGGAGACTGCCTTGTGCTGTCATTGAGCCTGATAGTGAAGAAAAGATTGGGAGGGGCTTAAAAACAAACAGAATTATGAACATTTTCCAACACAGGGAAAATAATTTTTTTTCAGACTCAGTAAAATACTGTTCTTCTGGGCTCCACTAATTTAGGATTTTTGAAAAATTGAGCTAAGGGAAACTGTTGCTTGTTATAGTCACATCTTGAAAGAAAAGAGTTGCTAAACTAATTAAGTGTACTTAGTGTTGGAAGAGGGAGTGGGGGATGGAAGAAGGTCTTGTTTGACTTAGTTAAAATAAGTTTTCCCAGCTCCCTCCTAAAACTCTTTAGAAGTCTCATTAAGCTAATTATAAATCTCAGTTGTATAGTCATTCTTGTCCTATTTTTCCCTTGTAAATACTTGGGAGCATTAAAACTGAGTTTTAAAAATCTAAAATTTTGATTTTTTTTCACTGTTTTAGATCCATTTCCCCTCCTCAGCTGGTACCAGGAAAGAAAGGAATAAAGCCCCATAGTACTGAGAACTTTCATGTGCTATCTCATTTAATCTTTACAAAAACAACACTGCCACAGAGGTATTGTTTTTCATGTTTAAGAGAGACAGAGAAGATGCTGGGTGTGAGGGAAGATGACTGGGTGTGAAGTGAGGTGACTGTGGTGGAATTTTAAGTAACTAGCCTCAGGCCACACAGCAAGAAAATAATGGATCCCTGTGTAAGAAAAAAAAAAACCTACCAATTCTTCCAACTCCAAAGTCTTCCAGCTTTCTTCTGGACAGTGCTGCTTCTAAATTGAAAATAGCCAGTGGATAATAGAGGATTTAAAGACTTTTCTTGGCATACCTTACTCCGTAAACTTATATAAGTGGCCACGAAGTCAGGAAAAGACCCCATGGTCAAAAATATAAGTGATGTTCGGAATAGCCCAAACTTGTAGCCAGTCCAGATGACTTAATTTTAGAATTGGAGAAAAAATTAAAGTTTGCCATGGATAGGGAAGGGGTTGCAGCAGGAAGGTAGATTTGGTTACGGAAGGTAATAGCACAAGGATCCTGGAGATGATGGCAGTGTTCCCTCTCTCGACGGTGGTCGTGGCTATATGAACTCACATAATTATCTTGTATAGAATTAAATGCACACACAGATGAATTTAAGTAAATTTAAGTAAAGTGGAACAGCTGAATAAGTTCAGTGAATATCAACATTTGAACTGTAACATACTAGTTTTGCCAAATGTTGCTATTGGGGAAAGCTGGGAAAAGGGCAAACAGGATTTTGCTGTACTATTTGTTACAACTGTATGAGCATCTATAATTATTTAAAATATGTCAACAAAAAGAAACTACATGTAGTGAGAATGTTTACAAATATATCAAATAAAATCTATCAAATTAGAAATCATTTCTGAAAGACGAAGTTGCAGATTCTGTCAGGTGAACCTATATATGGCCGGAGCATGGGTGTGAAAGAATTCATCACCAATAAGTAAGCAACAGAGTTTTACGAGCAATTGAGAGAAAAAATGTATTCACTCTCCAAAGGAGAGGGGCCAGGCTCAAGGAGGGGAATCAGCATTGACTGGTCAGAGATTAAGGTTTCCATCCGATGGGTGAGAGCAGCAGGTGGTTGAATACAGGGTATTTTTTAGTTTCTCACGTAGTTGGGAGACGGGGTACCTTCAGAAAGGAACTGAAGGTCTAGGATTCTGGGAGACAAGATGCTTTTCCAGTTTCTCACATATCTTGCATCCTCTGGAAAACAGGACTTTCTTTTCAGACAGTTTTAGGTCTTGCATCTAGGACATGGGTTCTAACCGACTGGGGCTGTTACTGTTTATATCTTATTTTTGGCATGTGATTTTCTTTGACTTAAGTCTCAAGACAAACACTGGATAGAAATCTTTCTTTAAGTCTCCTTATAGTCCAGTAAGTTTGAGCAGTATAGCCAAGACTTGGAGGTGATGGGACTCAACCCAGGGAGATAATTCCCGAGGGACAGACAGCGCAGCCGCTGTGTCTATCTGAGTGCAAAGGCATGGGAGTATGGTGTGAAATTTGAAGGAACAGATTTTATGCTTGAAGCTCTCTCATTCAAGGCCATAACTTTGTAGGTTCTTCTGTTCTTTGCTATGAGACTAAACTCTCCTTCCAGAGATCTGCCTGTAATGGGCCTTAACCAGACACAACTACATAATTTTCAGTGCCCAGTGCAAAATGAAAATTACAATGGAAAATTCACATGGAATTTTAAGATATTGAGTGCAGAGCATTAAACCAGGCTTGGGGTCTCTTCTAAGCACAGGGCCTTGTGTGACTACAGAAGTCACAGTCCCAGATTTCTGCTAAATCCCCATGGTGCATTAGAGAATACAGACTAACATCCACTTTCCAGATCTCCCTGATTATTTGGATTGACTGTCATGGCTGAGTCACAAGTGCCCCTTTGGGACTTACTCACTGTGAAATCACAGTGCTGGATATTTAAAAATCTCTACTGATTGATCAACTAAATTTGCTGTGTAGACCTGATCTAGAGCAAGTGAGGGAGGAGCATTTTGTGCAGAAGTAGAAAGCAAGCTGGAAATTCCTGGGCACCTATTAACAAAGGAGGCTGGTAAGAAGCAGGTCAGGCTGGTGGCCATTCTGAATGTGTGTATGACAAAGGGAGCACTAAAATACAATTTAGAGTCCTGGGCTCAAATTCTAGCTGTGACATCTTGGAAAAATTAATTAATATCCAGATACACCAGTTTCCTCATCTATAAAATGGAGATAACAGAGCTGGAATCACCTGAGTGCCAATGAACAGATGAGTGGATAAAGAAGATGTGGCATTTATACTCTACTATTTAAGGCAAAATATTGCCAGTTGCAGCAACAGAGATGAACCTAGAAGAAAATTATGCTTCATGAGATAAGTCAGAAGGAGAAAAACAAGCATTGTATGATTTCATTCATACATGGTATATAGAGAAACCAAACAAACAAATCAACTGAATCAAACAAAAATAGACTTTCAGTCAATAAAATCAAATTAGTGATTATCAGAAGATAAGCAGGTAGGGCTTGGGCAAATTGGGTAAAAGGGGATAATTATATGATAAAAGATAAAATCAGAAAGTTGGTGGTATACATAATGTATTATATACAGGATGTTTATATACAATGATTCATACCTGAAACCTCTAGAAAGGCATGATGCAATATTTCTTCAATGAAATTTTGAAAAAAGGAAGGTGTAGAAAACGGAGATAACAATAGTACTTATCTCCTTGGATTGTCATGAGGAGCAAATGAAGTTGTCGATATGAAATAACTGTGGAAACTCTCATGATGTGTATAAATCTATCACATGATTATTACACACACCGCCCAAAGCATCTAGTAAGGGGATTACAACTTGATCTAATGTCTGAAATAAGGTTAAAATTCATGACCTAGACTTCTGGTTCTAGTCAAGATATGGTAGTTCAAGTTCACCCTATTCAACTAAATACCAATGGAACAACTGCATACCACTCTCCTAGAGGTTTATTGGGGCTGAGCAGGGGCTGATTTTCTATGCCATACTTGGCAGAAATGGATTTCTCATCAGAGTTGTACTATGGTGTACCGAGTTTTCACCCCCATCCTACAGCAAAGACACTGAATAATGCAAATGAGGCACAACTAGTAGAATTATCTTGAAACAAATGAAAAACACAAAGATAACCTCAGCAACAACATGAAAAATATAATGCAGGACCAAAGAGAAATTACAGAACTGGAAAACACAATAACTTGGGGGAAAAAGACTCACTGTGTGGTCTCAGTAGTAGCATAGAGATAACCGGACAGAATCAGTGAGTGTGAAGACAAATCATTAGAATTTACCCAACATGAACAACAGAAAGAAACTGACTTTAAAAAAGTCAACAGAGCCTCAGGGACCTATGGAACAAAACCAAAGGATTTAATTTTTATATATTTGGAGTCCCAGAAGGAAAGAATAATGATTGTGGGGCTAAAGAAATATTTGAAGAAATGATAGCTAAGAATTTTCCCATTTTGTCAAAGATATACATCTACTAATTCAAGAAGATGAATGAACCTTAAAAATAATAAAATTAAAGAAATCCTTGCCAAGATAGACCATAACTAAACTTCTTAAAAAGAGAGTAGATTTGGGAATTCAGTGCAGACATTATACAAGGTTGTCAGTGTTCTCTTTCTTTGTCTTGCCAGGGAAGAAGAAGGAATTCCAATCACTTCCAATTCTGGCTTCCTCTAGTGTTTACCATTCACTGGTTCAACATTTCTGAGCACCTAATATTTGCCAGGCATTCTCCTAGCTGCTGTGGAGATAGCGGTGACCAAGTTGGAGTTTCTATCCTCATGGAACTAACGTCTAGTAGATGGAGACAAACACTCATTGAATGTATTGGGAAAGAGTAACTAAATAGAGCAGTATCTATTTAGATACACATTTTCCCGGAAAAGGATCTTACATCAGCTACCCATTCTTTCACTCACAGTGTCCGAGAACCTGTTAGGCCTTGAAGATACAGACAACAGTTGTTTTCGTAGGACAGAATTTCTCTTCCTCAGCATTATTAACAAAGAATTTGTTTGGACAATTCTCTATTGTAGGGGGCTGTCCTGTATGTTGTGTGATGTTCAGCAATATCCCTGGCATCTACTCACCAGATACCAGTAGCATCTTCAGTATTGAAACCCTCAAGGCCCAGAAATATGACCAAATGTCTCTAAGGAGGCCCAAACATCCCTGGTTGAGAACCACTGTTGTTAGACAAACTGATAAGTGTACAGATAGCTTATATAAAATGTATTAACTGCCTTTTTCGCTTCAAAAGCTAGGCCCTTTAGAGGTAGCCTTATTCTCCATATCCATCTCCAGCTGTATTTCCTGCTGAGTGGCCAACACTCCCACTATATGGCATTCTAATCATTCCCAGGAAAAAACATGTCTTTTCCTTTCCTCAGGCTTTTTCCATATACCCTTTTTTCTTTCTTGAAGACCCTCCTTTGGTATATCAATTTTACCCAGATACAAGCACTCCTCTAGAAGGCGGCCAAGGAATTGACTGCAATAGACTGGGACTTTCTCTTTAAATCCCCTCTCGCCAAGAGCAGCCCAATTGTGAGGTGTCAAGCAAAGGTCTATACCAGGCAGTCTTTTCTTGATGCCATTCAGTGGCTATGCTCAAGAGCAGGGACCATCAGATAGACCAAGTTGTAGGTTACAAGGATGAGTGATGTTACTTCTTCTTCTGACTGAAAGGTTGTTAGCATAGTATTTCCTGCTTATCTGGAATTTGGAGAGTTAAATTTCCAAAAACTAGAAAGCCATGAGAAGAAATTCAGTAGCCAAGTAATGAAAGCACTCATGAGACCAAGTGCTGATAGAGATGATAGCAGCTTCTGAAGGCATGTAAGACTTAGAGTTGTTCCTCCACATTCTGCTTTTAATCTTACTGAAAACATTTGCTCCTCAGAAGAGGAGGCAAGAGTGGTGGGAACAGAAGGAGGCCCTCAGGAGCTTCATAGTGAAAGATTCCAAGAGAAATGTGATTTGAGGATTCTCTTCTTATTTAAAGTCCTATAGCAATGAGCTTCTTATTTTCCTTGAGGTTAGTGATGGTGCCTGTCCTTCAGTAGGAAATACTCTAAAGGTCTCTGTAGTGTGTATGTATAGAATGGGATCCATTTCTCCCTCTCCCTCTTTCTCTTTTCTAGAATTTGAAACATTATTTCCATATACCAAGACTTCATGCAGCTTTGGCCTTGAACAAATATAGTGTTCCTATACTTCATTTCCAAATAATTCCTGTAATCTTGCTTCTACCAGGAAGTCAGATTTCTTCCTTTCCTAATACTCCTATAGACATTCACTTTTTTCCTCCATCTAGAGATACTTTGCTTAAGCTGTGTTTTTTAATTTCCCTGAGATTTTCCTATAGAATCTTCAGCCTAAGGAAACAGGGACAAACTCCCCATCCATACTTACTGTCTCATGTTTCACATCTAAGGCCTTGAAACAGAAAGTAGCAGTATTGAACCAGGTGCTTTATATGCATTATTGTATTGAATTTTTCCATTATCTTAATGAAGTAGATACCATTATTTCCCCCATTTTATAGATGAGGAGACTGAGGTTCAAAGATGTTGACTGATTCATCTACAGATATGCAACTAGTAAGTAGCAGGACTGGGATTTTAACCTAGGTACTTCATTTATCATACTTTCCTATAAATTATCTATTCTGTTGTCTGTAACCTTCCCTAAGAGATTGTGCATTTATATTTTGCTTAAAAGTTGTAGAGTATAGAGTTGTCAGGAACTTCTTTATGTAACAGAGACTTGAGCTAGGTATGAGTGGATAATAGTGCTTTGGGAGAAAACTGGCATTTAGGACACAGAGTAGAGAGATCTGTAGAGTTTAAGGCCTTAAATCAGTGAGGTAGAAATGCGATGAATGTTGGGGATGGACTTCAGGGAAGAAGAGTGAAAGACTGCTCGGGCTGGGTTTCAGCATTCATGTTGAAAAATAATGGAAAATCAGATTTGGTAAAGTCTAAGTCTGGACGAGTTAGACATTTGCATGAATTCTGCAAGCTGGTATGTATAGATACAGGAGTCTGACTAGACTGAATATAGCTTGCAGAGACAATCAAGGATTAGCTGAACTGGGGCAGCTGTGAAAGCTGTCATTGGGATGGATGAGATAATTGAAACTTCATTTATATCAAGCGCTTCTTGAATGAAGATGATGAACAAGGGCTCACCTATGATGAAAGAGTGTGCTTTGGGCCTCTTCTTCTCCTGCTTTTTTAAAACTGCTTTTTATTTACATTTGCTTAAGTCAATTATGTGCATGTTTATTTCTTAAACAAGAGTAATTAGCAAAAAATGCATCACAATGTTAAAATAGCAGTTAAATATACAAAAACACAGCTTACAAAAAACTGGGACTGTTTAAAAATATTCTGCTGCAGAATTCTCAGTGTACAAACGCATCTATGAAACCTGAGACTCAGCATTTCATAAACTTTTTTTTTGAGGGAGTTATACAATATCTAGTGAGTAAGCCCCAGTGGACTAAACTTCAAGACTAACCTAACCCGCTTCTGGCAATGATCTGGCAAGAGCCCCAGAGACTGATTATCAGGGACACACTTAGAAGATGAGTCCAGCATGAGGATGGACTGCTTAACTCTGGCCCCACCTTCCCCAGCAGGATCTGGGAGGGAATGGGCAAACTGAGGGATTGAGATGCAGGTTTGTCGGGTTTGTACTGGCATAGGAGCTGATATTCATCTTGGATTTCAATAACTCCATATTTCCTTCTGCATATAACATTCACTTTGTATCACTGGCAAAATCTTACCCAGGTGTTTCCTTAGTAGGCACCTTTTTTTTTTTTTTTCTTTCTAACTACTAGTTGGTTTTCCTTCTTCCCTCCAAACCAAATCACTTTTTCTCAGGCCTCTATCATGTTACTAGCATAAACCCGATAGACAAATTCACAGTAAATATTAATGGTAGATAATGGCTTAATAACATTTAATTTTGAATGGAAGCCTATAATTTATTTGCTAGAAGCAGGGGTTGTCAGGGGACTTAAAGCTTAAAGAACAGGGATTATAGGAATGGGGTAAGAATGAGGGTAAAAGTGAAAGTTAGTGAAGAGGGTATTTCGGTGACCTTTGCATAAGGATAGTTCTAGTTATTTCTTAAATATGTGAGAGGCTTTCCCCCATTCCTCTCTGCCCTCCATATTCGACATACCTTGTTCTGTATGCTAGGATCCTGCCTGGAATTACTGTATTCATGAAATAGCCGTTAGGTGCAGAGAAAATGCCCAATTTAGTTTGGGGATAGAAACTCTTCCTGAGTTATCAAGGACCCCACAGAACTGAAGCTGCTGCAATTAGAGCTCCTGTTCACAGCTCCCTTGGACACTAAATTTAACAGATGGGATACTTCAATCCAGGGCACAGTTGTCAAAAACCACAGTTTATATCAGTCACAGACAACTGTTCCATTCCCCACACTTGCCTGTGTATAACAACTGCAGGAATGCGTCTGCTTAAATTACACTCCGTGACACCACAGGGAGAGACATGTCTAGGCTGTCCTTTCTGAGCTTCTTTTATAGCAGGGGTCAGTGCTCTTTCCAAAATCGTGTACCAGGGTTCTGAACCATGTTCTTTTATCAGACTGGTGCATGTGGGTTTATATAAGCCATCAATGGAAAGGTGAGAGGGTGGTGAGGTAGGGAGAGGAAGTAATTATGCTGTGCCTTGCAGAAGGGAGTTTGCTAGCCAGCTAATAGCCAGAGACATGCAGCACTGGGTGAGAAGTTACGGAAGTAAATGGTAAGGAGTGGGCTCTTCCTGTGTCTCTGACCTGTGCTCTTGTCGTAAGTGATCTATGTGTCATCACTGAGTGTTCAGTTGCAGAGTACTAGTTCTTGGATAATGAAATCCATCCATCCAACCATCCATTCATCCATCCATTCACTTGGACATTTTTTAAGTTACCACACTGGTCATTCACTCTGTCAGACACAATGGACATAGATATAAATAAAACACAATGCCTGCCTTCAAGGAGCTCATAGTCTAGTTTCCGTTCCCAATAGTTCAACTATTCATCACACCTAGAACTCAGAGGCATTCATTTCAGTAACGCTTCCTGAGTGCCAGGCACTGCACTGTACTGGTTGGTGGAATGCAGAGTCAGAGAAAAAATAGGGCAAGCTCCTTGCCCCCAGAAACTTCAAGTATGGTAGTGCAGACAGACACAAAGAAATGTTCCTTTATATTCAGTGTGGTAAGGGATTGTTAGCTTAAATGAACCTCTACAATGCCTTTTGACTGAAGAGCCTTGATCTAGAGGGATCATGCCTTAAAACTGGGGAGGGAATATTATGGGGTGAAGCAGAGTCCTGTGTCTGAGACTTCTCCTATATTTGTTAAACATTTTTAACATTTTGGGGGGCTTAATCTGTTCATCTATTTCATTATTCCATTTACATGGGGGAAACACTTATACTAATGGAATATTAATTAAATGATGCTGGGAGGCCTTCAGATGAACTGATTCTGTTCTACTTGTGGTTCATGGGCTTCAGAGCTTCTTCAACAGATAGTTATTCTGTCAATGCCTCTAATACCTTGTTCTAGCAGGTCTCAATTTGGAGGTCTTTAAAGGTAGCAGCTGGTGCCCTTAAGTTATTTTTTAATTTTAAAAAAGTCTAAGAGAAATTGTATATTCAGCAAGACAAAGCCACTGAGAACTAATTACAATATCAGGGTTCCTTGCTTTTGAATGAAACTGTATTAGATTGATGTGTTTATCTCATGTGGATCAGAAGCTCTGAGTGAAAAAAAAAATTGAGAAAGTAAATTATTCCATAATAAATACAGCTTTACTAGCTAAAAAAAAAATATTTCCAACTGTGGGACCCAGGAGGGAAAAAGTAATAAAAGGGATCCTAGGTGGTAAAAAGGTTGGAAATCACTGGCCTCCACATCTGGATGCCAACATTGGCTGTAGATTCAAAGTCTATGACCACGGAATCCTGGGATTATTGGCATCTGACACCCCTGATGTGGTTCCTGTTGGAAAAGCAAACATGCTCCCTGCCCAGCTTTCTAAAGTGTTATACATTAACTGGCTTACAAAGCGCCATTCAGGGTGGACAGGTCCTTTTTTTTTTTTGGATTGTGGTTTACTGTGTTTTTGTACCTGCAGTGAAAGAACATTTCAGAGGAAGCATAGGCTTGCCTGAAGTCTACAAAAACTATGCTATTGCTGGAAAAATGCAGAGTTCCTTATAATTTACAGTGCTGGAACAAGCTGTCCACACCTTTCTCTTTCTTCTCTGCAACAGGCTTCAACCACTACCTCTGAGAATGTACAATCCATGAACACCCTTGAAATAGTCTAAAGAACATCCATTGGGTAGAAGCAAAGGGGGAGGGACTATGCAGGCTAGGGAGGGAGGGAGGGAAGGAGGGAGGAGAAGGTTTGGAAGTGGCCTTGTCAGAAAATTGTTCCTGCTCACACTAGTGTCTGAAAAAGTTATCCAGACATAGCTTAGGAGGAGAGCATAGGCTAATTTAGAGCAGAGAGGAACTGTGGTTTCTAGAGAGAAGGAACTCCCAGAAATATTGATCTCAGTCCACATTAACATTAAAAAAAATCTTAGTTGCAATAGAATACAGATAACATATAATTAACCATTCTAAGTATAAAATTCAGTAGTATTAAGTAGAGTTACATTACTGTGAAAGAGATCTCCAGAATTTCTTCATCTTGAATGAATTTCCTTCCTTTTTTAAGACTGGGTAATAGTCCATTTCATTTATCCATTCATCTGTCAATGGACATTTAGGTTGTTTCCACCTTTGGGCTATTATGAATAGTTTTGCTTTGAAAATAGTGTGCAAATAACTAATTGAGATGCAACTTTAAATTCTTTTGGATATATAGCCAGAAGTGGTACAACTGAATTACATGTTAACTCTATTTTTAATTTTTGACGTATCAATATACTATTTTCCATGATAGTAACATCATTTTACATTCCCACCAGAAATTCACAAGAATTCTTCCTACTCCATATCCTGGCCAACACTTGTTATTTTCTGGGTTTTTTTTAATATAATAGTTATCCCATCAAACATGAAATATATCTCACTGGGGTTTTGATTTGTATTTTTCTGATGATGAGTGATGCTGAGTATCTTTTCATGTCCTTTTGGCCAGTTCTATATCATCTTTGGATAAATGTCTGTTGAAGCCTTTTGCCCATTTTTCAAAGGGATTGTATTCTTGTTGAGTTGCTAGAGTTCCTTATATATTTTGTATATTAACCCCTTATCAAATATACAATTTACAAATATTTTCTCCCATAACATAGTTTGCATTTTCAGTTTGTTGATTGTGCCCTTTGATGTTCCAGCTCATGTTTTTTTAAGGAAAGGCATGGGTAGGAAAGAAGGCAAGTTGGCACGCAGGCAGGAAGAGAGAAGAAGAAGCATTTTATTTACTTTTATGTAGATGTATATTTTGGTTGTTCTCCCTAGTCCGGGATGCAAAGCCCAGTCCTTGGGATGTAAGTGGTCTGTACTTTGGCCAAAGGCAGTAGACCAAACTACTATTTCACCAGGGTGCACCAGCCCACATTTTTAAAGAAAAGGAAAATGTGTTGAAATGGTGAATGAACGAAGAATGATGCTCACATTTCTCCAGTTTTGAGTTCTGCATTCTTATTTACTAAACTCCTGGTGATACTTTTTGAGTACTATTTTATCTTTACCCTATTAGTTCCAGGCTGCTTCTGGAAAGAATGGACTTCATTCTAAGTCCCAATCGCCTTTAACTCTTACTGCTTTCTCCATGACTGTGATATATGCCTCAGTATCTTCCATCTTTAGTGTTCTAACACAGTAGTCTCAAAGCCCACTTCTAACTTCTTTGCCGTCCCAGGCAAAAATGATGCCAAACTCTGCTTTTATGGCAGCCATAACAGTACAACTGAGTATAGAGTCCATTTGATGTATCCAAATTTCTCAGAGAAGAAAACTGGTCTAACGGGTTGACTATCTGACTATCACTTCTTGGCTTTGTGACTGTTGATGAGTCACTTCACATCTCTGGGCCCCAGTTTCCTATCTGTCAATGTGCACGCAGCATCATTCACTCTGCTGGGCTTTGGTGAACCTTGTTTGGATAAAGCCTGTGCAGTGTCAAGCTCAGTGTCTTTTGCTTTAAAGGAGAGCCTGGCAGTTGGTAGTTCCTCTCTCTGAGCCTCCAGAAGGAAGCTAAGCCAGCCAGGATACATCCCATCAGAAGCCACAAAGCACTGAGGAAAGGGAGTAGAAATCCCTCACAGCCTGGTGCCTCTGGTAGCTGTGCTGCAAGAAGCCGGTTTTGCGAGATCCTGCCACTTCCCGGCAGGAGGCCCCCAAACATTTCTCCCCTGGTGACATCTTTCAGGGGCCCTCAGTTCTTCTGGGCCTGGAGTTCTTCCTAATTGCTGACTCATTTCTTCCAGCAAGAACCAAAAACTTTTCTCTCCCGCAAAAGAAATCCTTCACCCAACTCAATGGATTCCACCTGTTGACAGTCTCTTCATTTTTTTTTTTTTTTTTTACCTCTTTCTTGTCTACACTGCCACTACTACTACTCTTGTCCAAGCTGCCGTCAGTTCTCACCTGGATCACGACAACACTCCTTCCCCCAATGCTTTCCTTATCTCCCGCTCTTGTTTCTCTCCAGTCCAACCTCCACACAGCAGCAGCAAGTGATCTATCTACAGCTTTATCTGTGCATCTCACAATCTGGCTTAAAGCTCTTTAAGGAGTTCCTGCATGCTTTGGGGGCAGGGAGGGGTGGAGTTCAAACTCCATAATGTGTCTTACAGACCATATGTGGTATGGCCTCTCTTTGTCCCTCTGGTGTCATCTCTCACCACCTTTCCTCCATCACAATCCATACTCCAGCCATATTGGACTTCTTTCAGTTGTTCTAAAAGAGCAGTGCTTTTTTTTCAGGACTTTCACATCTTACCCCCTGGCCTGAAACATTCTTCTACCCTCTGACTAGCTTTGCTTAATCTTGAAGTCTTCCTTAAGATGCCACTTCCTCTGGGAAGGCTTGCCTAAGCCCTTCAAGGCTGAATGAGGTGCCTCCTGTGAGTCCCCTCACTCCCTCTGTCACAGCACTTGACACATTGTGCAAAAATGCCTGTCTACGTTAGCTTAACTAGCAACTCAGTGAGGTGGGATCCATATCTGTCTACTCCCCTCCCCCAGAGCTCCCCAGCACGTAGTAAGTTGCATTTTTGTGAAATGAACAAATTTCAGTTTACCTTCCCAACATGGTTTCCATCCACTGGCTCCCCTGCACTCAGCACCCCAGCCCCTCCACCTCACTGAGGTGGAGCATCAGCCACTGGACATGTTCAGAGGCACTACCTTTGTTTATACTGGTCTTTCTGGCTGGAGTGCCCCTGCCCTCCCCTCCTCCCCTCTTTGCCTAACAAACTCCAACTTGTTGTTTAAGCCTCTCTGCTCAAGTTTCATCTCCTCAGTGAAGCCAGTGCCTGAAGGGGGCGATTAAAATAAAGATTTATTCTAGGCAGGGTAATTCTTAGCTCATTCTTCATCATTAATGTTTTATTATACTAACTCCGACATCATCACCCACCCCAGCAGCTAGACAGCCCCTCCTCTGTGCTCTCTGGATTCCTTGCAGAACCTCCATTACAGCTCTTTCTCAGAGTTTGGGCGATGGTTTTTTGTTTGGTTGGCTGGTTTAATTTAGTTTAAGTTAGCTTAGTTGACTTTTTTCCTCTCCTGGATGAGGTGGGAGGACATTGTGTGACCTTAAACCCCTGCCTCCTTGTAAGGGAACCATGTCTCATTTCTTCAATTAAAATTAGACATAAATTCTGTCCCCTCCCCCACCCTTTGTCCTCTCCCAGCTTGTGTGCCTACTCATTACTGAGACAAGCCAGGGCGGCTTCCCTTTCAGAAAGCATCATTTTTCCAATTAGCCTTTGATTGGAAACAGCACCATTGCTGCTGGGCTGCTTTGAGTGCCTGCTGGTAACAGGCAGCCTGGCCTTGTGGAAAGAGCATTGTACCCTCCCCACTGCTAGCCCATCCCTGCTCTACCTAAGCATCTGAATATGGGTCATTTTCTTTCCTTCCTCTGGCTTCGGTTTCCTTCTCTTCTGAACAATGAGGTGTTTGAACTTAACGGTATGCTGCTTATAGTATAGTTCCTGGACAGGAGCATGGAACATCAGTGAGAGTCTTATTAGCAATGCAAAGTCTATGCCCTACCCCAGACTTTGTAAATCAGAATCTGCACTTTAAACACAAACTTCCAGTGATTCTAACCACAATAAATTTTGGGAAGCTCTGTGAACTTCCAGGATGAAAGAATCATGGAGACTTTTTAAACACACAGCTTCCCTGGCTGCTGTCCTGGAGAGTCTAATGAAGTGAGACTGGGATGGGGTCCCAGAACTCTTATTCGTAACAAGTACCCCAAGTGACTCACTCACATCCCTGGGGAAGCTTAGGAAACACTAGAGAAGTATTTTATAAGGGCCCTTCCACCTTTGACATTTTGCCATTCTGTATATGCAATTGGTTCATTATTGGGAATTGTAATTAGTGGTACAACTATTTTCAGCATCATTCAGGACCGTGTAGGAAGGGGAAAAGGAAGAGGGGTTGCAACAACTAAAGCCAATTCATGGTCATCTTCCTTTTCTTCTTCCTCTTTATCCTCCCTCTCCTCCTCCTGCTCCTTTTCTTCTTCTTGTATAGAAAATGTACAGGTGAGAACGAAGTAAAACAGTCTGGCAAACAAGAAGAGAGAAGAAGAAAAACCATTTACTTATTTTATGTAGTTGTTCATCTTGGTTGTTCTCCCCAGTCCCATGTCTGAGCCTGGGACCTTGGGATGAATGTGGACTACGTCTGTTGGTCTTATCCACTAGGCTACCAGGTTGCTCTGGCAAGGCCTCTTGATTGGAGAAATGCAGCAAACTCCAGGATTCAAAGAGAAATCACCTGCTTACTCAAGACTGTCTCCTTGAAGCAATCAGGCTTGATATAAATCAGATTATCTGAAAGAAACTTTTGGAGTATTGAAAAAGGAGGATTGCAGATAGACAGGGCCACATCTTTCCCATACTGGCAAGGGGACTGAGGAGAGGGAGGCCAGATAAGTTGACAAGGAAACTGGGGAAAGCCTCTCCTGGAAAGAAATCATAGTTTCCAAATCCTCAGTGCGGATGTGTCCTGACAAGGGATGTTTTCCGATTTGTGAGTGTATTTATATTAAAATTTTAAGAAAGGTCTGAAAATGAAATCACATTTAGTTATATGTTTAACAAATTACATTTATTTTGAAAAGGAAAAAAA
>RJWH01008525.1:0-29778 GCA_004363575.1 Solenodon paradoxus
TGGGAATCTTCTATTTCTTGTGACCACGGACATCTCACAGCTCTGCTTCCTCGCCCTTCAGAGGCTTTGATTTGGCTTCAGCTTTGGCGGGGTGCACGGGCCTCCTTTTTGGCTTTGGTGCCATCTTCTTGGAAAAAGCTAGAGAAAGATTTAAATGCCTTCATATCTGCAGAATGGGAATAATGCTAATAATAAGGTTGTTGGGATACCGCCCAGTGTCTGTGCAGCTCCCCGGTGTCCTGAGGCTGAGGCGTCTGGGACATACACCAGAACATTGAGCTTTTCTGAAGGGCAGACGTGGCTGTCAGAAACTAGTGCTTCCATCCTTTGCTGCTGTTTGGTTTTGTTTGACATGAAGTAATAGTAATGAATAGATTTCTTTATCATGTACCAGGCATTAGCCTAAGTACTTCCACACATCATTTAGCCTTCACAACAATCCTATGAAAAATTATTCCCGTTTCATAGATGAAGAAACTGTGTCAGAGAAAGATGAAATGACTTGCTTATGCTCACACGGCAGGCAAGTGAGGGTGGGATTTGAACCCAGATCTCAGCCTGGGACTCACCCGTCTCCTTGGGCCTCCAGCCCTTAGTGACATGGTGTTAAACTGATAGAAAAAACTGGAGGCCACTTGCTGAGAAACAGTAGAAGTTTAACTCCTCTTCAGCAACCTCATGTCCAAATAGAATTCTGCAGCTGATGGAGGAGCCAAGAGTTCCCTTTGATGAGATACACAAACAGTTTCCTTCCCTAAGATGCTCACTGGAGATGCTGAATCTGGCAGCCAGCCACTAGCCACAGGTAGTTGATTAAATGTACTTGACCAGTGGAATAGAATACAGAGTCCAGACACGGACCCACACGTAGACCAAGAACTGATTTTCAACAAAGATAAAGGTAGGTGATTTGATGGAGAAAGAGAGGATAATCCTTTCACCAAATGGCACTAGAACGATCAGACACCCACGTGCAAAGAGCTGAGCAGTAGTACATACTTGCACTTATACAAAAAGGAACTCAAACTGGGCCATTCATCTAAATGTAAAAGCAAATACTATAAAATGTATAAGCAAAAACATAAGAAGATGACTGGTGACTTTGAGTTGGGCCAAGCTTCTGCTACATAGAAAAGATCACAGGAGAGCAGGTTCATAGCCTGGACTACATCATCAGAGCTAAAACTCTTCTCTTTGATAGACATTGTTTATGAAAAATAGAAGCTGTAGGCTGGGAGAAAATACATGCACATCGTGTATTCGATAAAGAGTTTGTGTCTAGAGTATGTAAACAGCCTTCAAAACTCAGCCATAGGAAAATAGCCTGGTGAAAAATGTTAAAAATAAAGATTTGAACAGGTCAGCATTACAGCACTATTTACAAAAGCGAAGAATTGGAAACAACTTAAGTGCCTGAAGAGAGATGAGTGGACAGCATTAGTATTGCACATGATGGAATACTGCTCAGCTGTTAAAGATAAAATCTTTCCATTTACAACAACAAAGGTGGACCCAGAGGGGATTATACTAAGTGAAATAAGTTGGAAGGAGAAAGATAAATACTGGATGGTCTCACTTATATGTGGAATATAAAGAAATAAACCAAAGGAACAGGCAAAACAAAAACTAGCCCTTGGACACTGACAACAGAACTGAGGGAACCAAACGAGGAGAGAGTGGAAGCAGAGGGTTGAGGTGGCCAATGGACAGTGGTGGACTTTTATTAGAAATGGTTAGAAACTTGGGGGTGGATGTTGTGTGTTCTCGTACTTAATGAAGAATGAACCTGCACTTGTAACACTTGTGTTGTAAATCAAAGTTACCTCAATTAGAAAAAAAAAAAAAAGATTTGAACAGTCACCAAAGAAGACTACTAATAAGCTCATGAAAAATGCTCAGCATCTTTAGACATCAGGGAAATGCACATTTAAATCACAATGAGATATCACTGTACACCTATTAAATGGCTAAAATCAAAAGGACTGTGCATAACAAGTGTTGACTGGAATGTAGAAGAGCAAGTGGGGATGTGAAATGGTATGGCTGCTTCAAAGTCTGGCAGTTTCTTAACCTACGCCTACGATGACCTAGCCATTCTGCATGTAGGAATTCATGCAAGAGAAATGAAAGCCTCTGTCTATACAAAGATAAGTGCCAGAGTGTTCCTAGCAGCATCATTTATTAACTCAAAACCCAAAGGTGGAAAACAACCCAGGCGACACTGTGGTATCTCCAAATAATGGAGTATCATCAGCAATAGGAAGTGAATGGAGACCCACAACTTGAATGAATTGCAAAAGAATTTTGTTGAATGAATGAAGCCAAAGAGTACAGATTGCATGATTCCATTCACATAATAGCCCAGGAAATGCAAAGTAATTGAGAAAGACACAAAGCAGATCAATGGTTGCCGGAGTGTCGGGGACCAGAAGGGATAGGAGAATGAGGAAACTCTCATACATGACAGATACATTTGCCATCTTGATGCAGCAATGGTAATATGTATGTTATGTATTGCTTATATATATGTTGTCAAAACTTCAGTGTTTGTAGTTCACTGGTATCTTTTTATACCTCAAAATAGCTATTACATTTTTTAAACGTTTCTGTAAATTTAAAATTTGGTTCCTCAGCGGCACTAGCCACACTTCAAGTGCTCAGCAAGCACCTGTGGCCAGTGGCCACCATGTCGGACAAGAGCGTTCCCGTCACAGCAGAAAGCTCTGCTGTTGCTGCTCACCTAGACACAGCACCTCCTGATCCAGGCTGGTAGGGGCTCTGCCCAGAGTGCCTACTGCCCCTTGTCTACAGAGCGAGCTAGAAGAGCGAGGGGTGGGACATTTGACAAGCAGTCACCTGCCATCAGGACGGCCCCTTACCCTTTCTAAGGGACCAGGCGGCAGGTGTAGAGCTGCACCCAGCCGGCAGCTGAGGGTCAGGAAAGAGGAGGCCCGCATCCCCGAGGCCTGGTTCTGGGGACACTGCCCGAGGGAAGACGGGGCGGGCCCCACTGACTGAACTGGGAGGCAAGAGAGAAGGGCTAATGAGGCACACAGGAAGGACCCATAAATGATGCGATTGTAGAAAGCTCAAGTTCCTCGACAATCTTTGAATTCAAACTGGATGAGGGCATTGAGGTTCACGGTGGGCAGGGCGGGCCCCGCTCTCACAGGAGCCTGGAACACAGCCAGAGGCAGGACAATACGGGTCTCCTGGTGCCCGGAATCCAGGTTTTGATCTTTAGAGAAACAAGGCCGACTGATCGGCGCCTCCGCTGAAGGGAAGCGTACCAGGAGATTTCTGCAGCTTATCCGATCCGGATTCGCCCTCTCACCGGGTCCTCACACACGGTGCGCCTCTGAGTCCTCTGGCCAGTGTGAACATGGGGCCTCACGCTTTTGTGGCCTGGTGAGTCCACAAGAGCAGTCTCGGAATGCTTTTGTGTCAAGCCACACACGGAATTACGAGGAAAGCCAATGGTGTTGGATTCGCCCTCACGTGAGGGCAAAGGAGAACGAGGCCACACATAAATCTGCTTGCGCAGTCGGGCACTTCTCACCCCAGAGTCCACTTCGCAACTGAGCATGGAGTTTAGCTTCCCTAGAAATCAGGCGTCTGGGGAGGAGCAGAAAGAATTGAGGCAGGAGGACTTGGAAGAGAAACTCCGGCCGGTTCTGGCCTCTGCGTCATTTCAGTCTATCCTGGGACCAAGCCTGCCAGCCAACACGCCCCTCCCTAAATAGAAACATATATATACATATATGTACGTATATACACATATATATTTAAAACCACCCATTCAGCAAAAATGCCTGTTGTCTGTTGGGTCAATTGTGCTGCACTGGATGAGACTTCAGGTGGGGTCTCAGCAGGGATCGCAGGGTCACACCAGGTTTCATGGCCCAGGGACTGGAGGACCAGGGGGATGGCCTCAGGGACAGCTCAAAGGTGCAGAGACCCAAGAGGGTCCCTGGCAGACCGCTTGCTTTTCCTCAGGGCGAGTTGCTGTCAGCGCCAAGAGGATGTCCCACCCTGGAACAGACAGCTGGGAATGCACCTGGAGTCATTTGGAGGTGCCCTTCCCCATCCAGTGGTGCTCGCACGCCGCTGTCCTCGGGTGCCCCCCAGAGCTGCTGGGAGCTGTGCTGGGAACCAGCTACCTGGCTGGAAGGGAACTCTGGGGACATGGGGTAGGACAATTCCAGCAACCCGCCAGAGCCAGGCTCCGGGGCCAGGGGGGAGACTCCCTTTTCTTCTCTGACCTCTTCAGGGAACAAGAGCCCTAAAGGGAACAATCAGCCCGGAGGCGCCACCCCAGGGTGCTTTAATGCCAGGGTTGAGGATGCTAAAGTTCCCGAAAAGATGTGCATGGCAGACTGCCCATAGTAGCACTGTCGGTCGGGAAAGCTGGCTGACAGGAGAGGAGGACCCCACCCCGCAAGTGTCCCAACAGCAGGTGCAGGCGCCCTGTCCGGGCTGCGGGGCCACACCTGCCCAGCGGGCGTCAGTCGCCCCCCGGGAGGTGAGAAGGCCTGGCTGGCAGGCTCCGGGCAGGCTCCGGGCTGGTGGAGTAGGAGCTGCACTCTGCGCCCCGACCTGCCTCCCAAGGGTGCCTGGAACACGGAAGGCCAATAAAACTAATAATGGCTGTCCTGATGCTGGCCCAGCCTGAGGTCTCTTGGCCTCTTGTTAGGAAGACTCTTCACCACATTCAAACGTGAAGACGTACAGAGAAGTACTGGAGTTGTTCCAATCTTCCTGGAAACAAAAAGTGGACTAATTCTTACCCTCTCTTAACAGGAGTGCTTTCTCCACCAGGACTGGCCTCCACTCTGTTCTGCTAAATCAGTGTTTTACAAAAGAACTCCATGTTAGCGACATACAAAGATGGTGGTCATCTCTACTGGTGTGCAGATGAATTCTTTCTACCTTTATACGTTGTCAGGTTTTACAACCAGCCTATACTATTTAAGTTTATTAAAATTTAATCGTGTTAAAATATCCATTACAGGGCACATCTGGTGGCCTAGCGATGTCACCGCCTCCAGCTGGTACAGTCTATACATAACGCCAGGACACGCATTCATGATGGGGACCGGGGAACAACCAAGATGAACAACTAAATAAAGATAAAGGGCTTCCTCCTCCTCTCTCTCTCGCCCTGTCTGTCTGCCTGCAACACTCCTTAAAAAAACTAATACACATTACCTGAAATTCATCATCATAACCATTTTGTAAGTGGACATACAGCTCAGCAGTGTGAGTGCACTGGCAGTGTTATGTCACCTATCTCCAGAACCCTTTTCAGGTAGTAAAACTGAAATTCTGTGCCCATTGAGCATTAACTTCCCACCACCCTGAGCCCCCCAGCCTTATCTCTGTGGATTTGACCACAGGAAGCTCATGCAAGTGGAATCGGCAGTATAGACTATGTCTAAGTGACTGCGTGATTCACTTAGCACAGTCTCCAAGGACCTTTCCTCTTGTGGAGGTGCCAGCATGTGTGCTTTCGGGGGGCTGAACAATATTCCACTGCATGTAAAAAGCTCATCATGTGTCCATTCATCAGTCGCTGGACGCTTGGGTTGCTTCCCATGTTGGCTACCTGGAAAAATGCTCCTACGAACATGGACGTACAGATGAGTCTTCAAGACCCTGCTTTCACGTGTTTTATGAGTGTGCATTGTCATGGTTGGCTTTTCTGTACCCTCCAACTTCATGTTTAAATGCTGATACTGCTGGGGTGTCTGTATGATATCTTCGGTACTTCTTGAAACGTATTTTTGAAACACAAAACTTGGGCTTGGTAATCATGAAGGCAGCTTGTAGGAGTATGCACTTACTCTTCCACCAAGGAATTGTCAGCTGCTGCCTGTTTGTTTCTCTGATGCATTCATTGATGTGCCCCTGATAGGTTTTTGAGAGCTTCGGTTAATATTAAATTTAATCAATTTTTCTGATTAAAGGGGTTTTTTTGGTTTGTTTATGTTGGAAACAAAATGCTTTTGACAAGTGAATAAAGTATGCTGCTTTCAGTTCTTCTGGGCATATATTCAGAAGTGGAATTGCTGGATCCTACAATAATTGTATTTTAAGCTGTCTGAGGAACAGCCGGGCTGTTTTCCACAGGGATGGCGCCATTTTAGGTTCTTACCAGTGGTGAGAAGTGTTCTATTTCTCCACATCCTTGCCTGTCCTTATTTTTCATAGTCGTCACCCTAATGGGCATGAGGTGGGATCTCATTGTGATTTTGATTAACATGATGTTGAGGGCATTTTTCATGTGCCTGTTGCCTATTCGTATACCTTTGAAGAAATGTCCTGGGGCCATTTTTAAAATCAGCTGATTCATTCTGTTGCTGAGTTTTGACCACATAATACTTTCAAAATCAAAAAAGCACTGTATTTTATGAAGAAAGAAGGGAAGAATATACAGAAAGTCAATCAGGAGAAATGTAGTGATTAACAGCTTGGGCTCTGAAATTACAGCATTTAGTCACCATAATTCTTTTTTTCAATTCTACTGAAGGAGCATTGTGTAGGTTTAAAGTGTGTATCGATGACAGGCAACATCTGTATATAGAATCCATCAAGGTCACCACTGACAGTTCATTTCTATCATTTGCCGTAGAATTGTCAGTCCCCCTAATTATTGAGCACCTACTCAATAAGTCAGAAGAGTGGAGGGGACAGGCTGCGCTGGCCCAGAGGCAGATATGGCAGTGCCCTCCATCTGAGGGAAAAGGTGACGAGAACATTCAAGGAAGAGGCTGCCAATGCAGGAGAGCGCGGGAATCGGGGAGGGGAAGAGATGGGACCCAGAGGGAGCTGCAGAGTCACCAGGGGCCTCAGGCACCGGGAAGGTGTTTGAGAACACATTTGTCCTTCCTCAGGGAGGCCACGTGTCTCATCCTGAGCTCAGGATACTCTGACGGAGCCTGACCCTGGTGCCCCAGCCCGGCTCTCCTCTGTCCTAGGCCGCTCACTGGGAAAGTCTGGGGTTGCTTATCTCCCTCTGCTTCTAGAAAATCCAGGGTCTCCAGTTCAGTCTGCTTTTCCAACAAGGAGACCCCCATGTCTGTGATTTTAATGTCCCTGGCATTCAAGATCTCTTCAAGATGCTGGACAAAATCTATGGACTTTTCCCAGAAAAATATACATATTCACGAGGTGCCACCTGCCATTTCCAGGGGTCGTGGACTCTTTGAAACCCCCCCACCCCACTGCCTTCAGGGCGACACCCCTACCATCTGACCTCCACATGGCTTGGAGGTGGAGCTGAGGTGAGCTGGAAGGGGCCCCACACAGCAAATTGTATTGGGACCGAATATGAAACCCAGAATGGCCCCTGTTCTTCAGGGCCTGATGGCTGAGCCACCATTTTGGCCCCTCCATTCCTTGCTAGTAATCTTCCTGGCTGTTGCTGACCACGAGGACCAGAAGTCCTTTCAGTTGGCCCTCAAGGTCAACCCAGGCAGCTTGGCGCCCTCAGAACTGTGTCCGCCATCAGCCATTCAGCTTCTCTGGGACACGCAGCTCTGCTCTGGGAGTCGGACCCTGGCCTCGGACCTCTGTGTCCCCACCCACAGGACGGTGCCTCACTGCGGTCTTCCAGCTGCCACACAATCCACCATGTCCAAGCTGAGTGGCCTCATACCTGTGAGGAGAGCGGGCTGGCGGTGTCCTCAGGACCCATGCTCCCGAGTGCGTCACTGCCACAGGCTTTAGCCACAGGGAGCCTGTCATGGCTCGGGGTCTCTGGGGTCCTGGGACAGGTCCCTCTGCCCCGGAGGGGAAGCAGTCCCTTGGCTTTCTCCTCCATCCCAGTTCCCCTTTTCACCTTAGAAAGTGTGGAGACCCTCAAACTAACCACAATAAAAGCAGCCCGTTAATCGTGTTAGTGATAAGAATAAGGAACATCAAAGTGAAGTCATTATCTTGGATATTGGGGTGTTAAGTGGCCGGGACTAGCTCTCCCGAGAAGCCCGGCCTCTTGTGTGCGGATGGCAATACAGACGCTCTATTTCTAGGCCTACGTCTAGGCATGTCTGCGATCTCACCGGTTCCCTGTCACCCACACAGAATATTAGCACTTACTGCACCCATGGGGCTGTGCTGCCGCTCTCACTAGGCTCTTGTCATAATAAGGCTTGAGTTACTTTAAACAAAAAGGAGGGCTTATCTAAGGAGACCCATGAGGAGTGCCGATGGGTGTGGCAGCCTGCCGGGCTCGCGCGGCTCTGCCTGCCACAGGTCCTGTCTCCCTGGAGTCTGTTCCTTCCTGGATGCCCCCACTGGGTGCTCGTCCTACACTCCCTGCCTCCTCACATACCTGCTTCCTCTGGAGGTGTGCTCTCAGATTCCCATCGCCAGCTCACCATTCTTACACCTCTTCACTCCAGTTCTGAGACGTGAATGGTCCTGCTAGTGACGAAGTCCCACACCCCAGTGGCTGGAGTAGTGCTGTGAGGTCAGGCATGCCGGGTTAAAACGTTGCCAGATCGGTTCCTGCTGGGCCGCAACGGGGCAGCTGCCCTGTGGGCCCCCTGCTCCAGGTGGTTTGCTGGGCGCCTGTGGCATTAACGCATCCTCCCAGCTCACGTTTCTCACCTGGTGCGCTCCTGTGTCTCCAACCAAATTTCCACTTTTGATAAGACTGTCATTTCAAATTAGGGGCCCACCCAGACTGACCTCCTCTTAACCACTTACATCTGCAGTGACTGTTTCTAAAGAAGGTCACATCTGGAGGTTCTGAGATTAGGAGTTCAACTTATGAAGGAGGAAGAAGAGGACATGATTCAACTCGAAAGAGCCTGGGGGCTGCCCATCCGTTTCCTTTCTGGGGTGTCTTGCCTTATAAATGAACGGGTTTGCATCCCTGTGAGTTGGGATCACTACCCACTTTGGAGTAGCCAGCGCTCCATAACTCCTATGGGCCCCGAAGACCCCAGTCCCCAGGCCTTTGTTGCTTAGCAATGACCTGGCTGGCGGCCCAGTCCAGCGGGGGAGGGGCCTAAGAGCTGCACGAAGCCCTCCTCCTCCTGGATCTGATTTTGACCTGGTGGCATGATTGGGGGCTGGAGGGAGCTGTGGGTGGGGCAGGCCCTGTGGCCTGTGTCAAACTGTCAATCTTGATATGGAATTCAGTGCCACTTAAAAAGAAACGCAGTCACTTGGGCGAGCTGCCAAGGCGCTGGCATCTCCCTACAGTTCCATCCCCACGGGTCCTGCAGGGACTCTGCTCTCCCAGCCCTGTTCTCGCTGACCCTCGAGTCCGCAGCTGGGGAAACGGAGGCCAAGAAAGTCAAGTGATTGGTTCGGGATAACAGGGCAAGAGTAAGAACCTGCGTTTTCCTAACTTCTAACCCTATTCTGGGCCTTTTTTTCAACGTGAGCAAGTCTTGACCATTGGAGCAGGGAGCTGCATGGCCCAGTGGCGTTTCTCGAGGAAGGCACGTGAATAAATGCATCAGATGGTCACCTGCCTATTCCTCCAGCCTCCCTGGACAGCCTCTCCCTGCTCCTCATCATCTTTGTTAAATTCCCTTTGCTTTCTTCTGTGCTCATTAAACGGCAAGTGATGTTGGAGGCAGAAGGAATAATTAACTCCCGAGGTGGGCCATGCCCCCCACCCCCGCCCGGAGCACTTTGCATCTTCTCTTCGCAGATCAAACTCTTTCATCCCTTTTTCTAGTTCCCTTTGATGCCAGCCGTCATGACTGGGAGGATGTGCTTGTCAGTTTTTGGAGGTCATTCCAGTGCCTGCTTCTGTAAAGAGGAGAATTTAGAGGAGCCAGCCAGCAGCCTCCCCTTCCTCCGCTTTGTGTTTGCATCGTGTCTGCTGCACAGTCTTCTGTGAAAATATAAACCTTATTTGGACAGCTGGCAGCCTCGGATATGGGAGATGTCACTGAGAGCAGAGTCGGGGGCCACGGCAGATGGGCAGCAGCTGTGGGTGGCGGCGTGAGGTTCGGGGCGGGGGGATGCCTTTGGGTCTGTCTTGTGTTTTGCTCCATTTCCCAGCTGGTCCAGGCTCTGTGATGTTAAAGCCAGGAGCTCCTGGGACCAGGGAAGGAATTGCAGAGAGCCCGGGGGGGTGAAAGGAAAGGCACAGGCGGCAGCCCCCCCACCCATGGAGTACAGCAGATGGGGGGGCCAAGGCACGGGGTCAGGGGAAGCAGGCCTGGTGGTGCCAGGACCCAGGCTCACTGCCCAGCGGGCTCCCGGTCGGTTCGTGCGCTGACACCGCAGACGGCACAGCAGTGGCAGAAATGGGTTTCTCGCTGTTTGGGGATGGGAATCTGAGATCAGGATGGTTGGGTGTGGAGACCCCTCTTCCATGTGGCCGACAGCTCTGTCGCACAGGGTGGAAGGGTCTGGAGCTCGGCGGGGCCTCGGTTATAAGAACCCCAAGCCCTTCCGCAGGCCCCACCCTCAGGACCTAACTTCTCCGGAAGATTCCTCCTAAGAGCTTCAGTGAGGGGCAGGATCTCACCTATGAATCAGGCAGGGCAGACACTTTCTGCCCACGGCAACTTCCTTCCTGACATCTGGCCACGTTCCAACCATTTCTGCTCATCGGCACCACGGGGGTGACCATTTATTTCCCTGGTATGAGGAATGGGGAGCCTTGGGGACCACAGACAGCACCCCACCCTGAGCAGCGGAGGAGGTGCCTATCAGCAGATGGAGATGAAGTTGGGGGGAGGGAGACCTGCCTACTCCTGATCCTAACTGGGTAGAAGCGCCTTTCTAGCACATTCTCAGGCTTCTAAGGTAGCCAGGCAATGGCCAGTGAGGCTAAGGAGTGTTGTGTCCTTATGCACATCCCCTGGGCAGCTCAGCACCTCCCCCCTCCCCCTGTGGTCATTGTCCTGTCCTACTGGAAGTCCTCAGGGCCAGGACCTTGTTGGGTAATCTGCCCAGATCTGGTCAGAGATGAGCCTTCCAGGGGATTTGAGCACAGCTGAGGGGCAGGCACCCCTCCAGGATCTGAGGCTGGGGCATCCACTGAAGACCCCAGGGAGGACTGCCAGCCCTGCCTGGTTCTCCATCCCTGACCCTGATTGTCCCGCCGAAGCAGGTGTGGGGACCTGCCTCGGACTGCGGGGCCTGGCGCCAGCAGGTGCACAGCTGTGCTCCCTTCCGTCTGTGGACAGGAGCCTCTGGGGCTGGGAGGCTCACACGTTCCCTTCCCACCACCCTGACCATCCTTCCTGGCCTCCGCTATGACTGCAGGGGTGGGGGGTCTGCCAGGAAGGCAGTGGAGGCCTGTCCATCCACAGTGCTCAGCCAGAGAGACTGGGCCCTTCGGGAGGGATTTCAGCGCTTTCTTCAGGCCGCAGAAGGTACACGGAGGAGCTTTCACCCCATCCACTTCTTGGAGCAGACAAGGTGAGGGGGTAGCAATGCCTGGGTTACGTGTGGCCTGGGGCCTTCCGCCTGTGGCCGTGTCTTCTTGATCCAGAAGTCCCCAGCATGGTCACCACCTACCTGGTCTGAGGTGCTCTGGCCAGAGAGCAGCCCCGTGGGGATCAACCCTCTGTTCTCAGATGGTGTTGGGGTGTCAGAGTGACCATGTGGCCAAGGATGGCAAGGTGGCAGGTAGCCCGGTGGCGAAGTGCCCAGCCTGCCCCCCAGCCCTGGTCTGCTAAGCTAGGGGCAGCAGTTGGCCAGAATCCCGAGGAGAGACAGCTCAGGGACACCAGCAGGCCCCACGTTAGTGAGCAGGCAGCTGGCTCCTTTGGGGACCTCAGCTGAGAAGGCATGACATAGCGAGGCCAAGAGGGACCCCCCATGAGGACATGTAAATGAAAGAGGAAATGTAATTTTTTTTTAAGACTGTAAAGATCAGGCGCCATCATATTAGTAATTTGGGAAGGAGACTATTAATCACATCGTGACAGCTCTCACATGACGCACACTGCCAGGACCGTAAGCCCACACGTTGCTGGGGAGTGGCGGGCTGCTGTCCCATCTCCACTGAAAGAAGTCTCTCAGGACATACACTGGTAGCACTTTTGTTATGCAGGTCACATGGAATATTCAGTTTGTAAACATGTTGTAACAAGCCAGACCGATGCTTTATTAGTAACAAATCACTTGCAATGCGCCTTTTAATGATCTAAATCGGTAAGAAACTCTGAGGTTGAAATTCTGATCATTCAACCCATACCCTTGCAAACTCCCTCTTTCCTTTAAACAATATTAATGCAAACAAGGTACGGAAACAACTCTAATACACACGAAACAGCTCTTTGTTTCGGAAAAATTCTCTTGGAGTAGCAGATACATTCATCAGTTTGCAAAGCTATCGTCAGTTCGTACTCGTGATTTCAAGTTCTGCTTTTTGTCGCTAGATATTTCATTGACCCATTTCCAGTTTCAGGTCGAGTGTCACAATAACTAGAGGCTAAGCCTCTGTTAGTAATCACTGCTTTCCTAGTCATGAATTCTGCTTGTTTCTCATTGCTGATAAATAGTGCTGCTGTGGATTTTTGTTCAGATCTAGTTACCTTCCGAGGTGCCATCATCCACCGTAGACCCCTGGGTCATAATGTAGAGAGAGTTCCAAACCTCATTACACATCACCACATTCCTATATTTAGTACCACTCGTGACGTGTAAATAATGCTTTTCCTTTCAGAGCTAACATAGTTTTCTTCTTTTCTTTTTCTTCATCTTGTCCTTCTTTTTGTTTAATGCAACAGTGAGTGTGACATTAAAGAGTGGTTTGCATTTGGTGCACCGCGGTGGAGCAGTGGATAGGGCACCTGTGGCCCAGAGCGCAGTCCTCATGCATCCCAAGGACCTGAGTCATCTCCCAGGACCAGGGGGCAAAACCAGTGTGAACAGCTAAACAGAGTGCTTCTTCCTCCTCTCTCTCGCTGTCTGCCTCTGCTCACCTTCATTCCTTCCTGCACCTTTCCTCCAAAAAAAAAAAAAGAATTGTTGATATTTGTGTTTCTGAGGTTGAAATGAGGGTAGATCTCCTGCTTCTGCTGCACCTCAGAGCCTCAGCTCCTGCTCACCCTCAGCCTCGTGGTGCACATAGGTTCTGAGCTCAGAGAGCAGTTCTCTGAGACCCACGCCCTGGCGTGCCTGTCAGTGGCCGTGCGAGGTCAGAAAGGAAGTGTGACCTTGAGTCACCCTGGAGTCAGTGCTGGCGAAGCGGGGGATGTCGAGTGTGGATGCTGAGTCGCCTTCTTGGGAATTGGAAGCAGAGTGTGGTGTCCTGAGCCGCCCTCCTCTGAAAAGCCATGACACAGTACGAGGCGCCCGTGAGTTTCCCTCCCTCCGGCGGCTGTGCTGACTACGGGAGCCGTGTGGGCCGAGTCTGCTAACACGTCACACATCTGGTCCTGCTGTCCTCCTGAGGTGCGCCGTGCTTTTCTGACCACCTCTGCTAAACGTGAACTTGGAAAACATGGTGACTTCTATTTTGGTTAAATCATCGACCTACTCCCCTAGAGCCCCAACTTACTAAGAGTAAAGATGATGTCTTATTCATCATTTTAAGCCTCTATCATCCCTTCCCTCCTACCTACCCCTCCTTTCATTCTAAAATTGGTCCTACTTGCTCTCTTGTCATTTAGAGCTCTTCTTTGAAAATGCAAATCCTAAAATAGCACTCCTCTCTCCTCTCTCCTCTCCCCTCTCTCTTCCACGCTCTGGGTGTGCAGGCATGTACGTGAGTCAAACGGGTTCTGAAAATATAATTTTCCTTAATGTTTTTTTATAGGCAGCAATATGGAAGCGACAGGCAATGATATATCCAGTGAGCATTGCCTGTTAGATGCATTCTTCTGAATGCCTCATTGTGCTGCTGACATCTGAGTGGGATTTGAAAGTCACAGATGTCACTGAGTAAACCAGTTAAAGTCACCATGGCCAGAGAAAGATATTATCTCTAGGTGTCAACCCTAAAACAAGCTTCCAGTGCAGTCAGGAATCCATAGCTATCAATGCATATCATGAAGCTGAAGATGCTGAGCATTCCCATACTCCACTACCTCTGGGGTGTCAGGAGAAGAATTCTGGCAAATGCTTTGATTCTAAATTCCTCACATTCCACACATTCCACTCAGAATTTTCATCCAGATTTTTCCTCCTAGTCCAAGTCCCCAGGAGTCAATCTTGTTGAAACGGCACAGAGACGTCAGCATGCAAGGAGTTCACGGCGGTGTAAGGTCAAGCCCTACTCGCTTCAGGAAAACGTCTAGACAGAAGTAAAGGAGGCATCTAAGTATTTATAAAGTGGTAACATCAATGTGGCAGGATTTGTCTTTCCTTGTTCATCAGAGTTTGTCATCTCTCACCAGAGAACTTGGACCATAAATTCAAGGTAAATGAAGGAGGGCAACATCTGTCCTACTTGTAACTCCCAGGAGACCGGCTTAAGTGACTGACGTGCGCCCAGAAATCATCTTCCTGCATCTCCTGCCTCTACCACGCCAGACCCCGGCCCCAATCTTCTAAGTCCGGAAGACTTGACATTTCACGTCAGTCTTCTGCTGCTCAAAAGCCACGCCTGGGTTATGGTGGCTTGCCCAGATGAGGGCAGCCTCGGATCAGCAGCTGTCTGCTGTATCTTTCTTTCTATATGACATGAACGCCAGACCGGCTGCATGGAATGGAATGTTTGTGAGACACAGCTCTCAGGGGCCAAAGACAAAGCAAGACAGGCCCTTCACTCCATTTGGAGGATGGAGGCAAGGAATTTGGACTCACAATCCAAAGCATGTCCACCAGGAGGCTGTCTGTAAAGAACCCCATCTGGCCATGAGAACCAGGCAGGGCTCTGGTATGGACCACAAAAGCCTGGGCCTGTGGCAGTAGGAAGGACTCCAAGCTGAGGGGATGGATAGGCTTCTGGATTGAGTTTAGCTGCCTCTCAGAGTGGGGTAACGACATGCCTCTGGGCCCCGGTGACACTGAGAGGTTCTGTAATGGGGGACCTGGGCCACGGTATGGCGCACACAGCAGCATACGTAGTGAATTCCTCTCGTGGCTGCACAGCGTCCTGGGTTCAGGACCACAGCGTGAGTAAGACAACATCCCTTGAAGGGGTTTGCAGTAGGAAGCGTTGGAATCTACAGGAAAACGAATCTATAGGAAAAGTTAGCATTGATGACTAGGCCCTGGAACCCACACCTGAGCTGCTGACTTCATTCAAAGCCCTGCCAGACTGCCAATCAATGTCCTACCTCCCCCTTATTTGACTCAGGAAAAGGATAGGACTGTGTCTGTGGGCAGAAGAGAATCAGGGGACTCAGCAGGAAAAAACTGGGAAGAAACCTCCATGGATCTCTGTACATCCGTGCTCATAGAGGCATTGTTTGCAGTAGTCCGAATACCCTGTGACAGATGAGTGGATAAAGAAAATGTGGTTTGTCCATACAGTGGGAGGTGACTCAGCTTTAAAAAGGAAGCCCTGACACCTGCTGCAACGTGAATGAACCTTGAAGACCTTAGACTTAGCTACACAGAAGGACAGATATTGCAAATCCTCTTATACAAGTGTCAAATTTATAGAGACGGAAAGTAGAATAGAAATGGCTAGGGACCTGGGCGAGGGCCACTGGGGGAATTCTTTGATCAGTGTATAGCTTCTGATTTGCGCGGTGAAGACATTCTGCAGCTCTGCCGTGTAATAATGTGCAATGATGTGACGCCACTGCACACGACTGAGCTCTATACTTAAAAATGGTTCAGACTGTCAATTTGATTTCATGATTTCTGTCCCAATAAGGAAATAAATGAGAGGAAAAGGAAGAACATCTCAGACACACTAACACATGGAAAAATTATGCTGAGTGAAATAAGCCAGCCCAAAAGGACACAGGCTAATGATTCCACTCACACGAAGTACCCAGAGTGGTGAATCAGAGCCAGAAAGTAGAAACTTGGCTTCCTGGGGTTGGGGCTGCCGGGAAATGGGGGGCTAGGTTTGATGGACACAGTTTCTGTTTGGGGGGATGAAAAGGGTCTGGAGGTGATGTTTGCCCAGCAGCATGAATGTACTTACTGCCACTGATCTGTACACTTAAAACAGTTAAAACGGTAAATGTTAGGTCATGTATATTTACCATAACCCTCCACACACACACACACACACACACACACACACACACACACACACACTAATTAAATTCCATCCCAGGTCATCTTCCCCACCTTGAAGTTTAGGAAACTCTGAAAGAATAAACTAAAACATTCTTTGATAAAAACAAAACGAAGCTGGGAAGAAGCAGATGGGGATCAACGGTGAGGACCTGGTACTTTCTCCTGGGCGGGCAGCTCAAAGATTCATGCAGATTCCACGTGCATTTCAGCAAGTCCCCAGGGGACACCGAGGCTTCTGGTGTGGAGACCACACTTGGGGAGGTTTGGCCTATCCCAGCTCTTCAAAGTATCCAGTTATCCACGGCTTCTCAAAGTCTAGTAAGAAGACTTATGTGGAATGACTGCTTAAATTCCTGAGTCTGGTAGAACGTTGTACGTTTTAAAGCTTTCCTTCGAGTGCAGGAGAGTCTCATTCCCTGGGGCGATAAAATGCACCAATGCCAAGTTACGGCAGTGCTTCTCAAAGTGTGGTCCGTGGACCAGAAATGCTGCATCACCTGGACACTGATTAGAGACCCAAACTCTCGGCCCCACCCACACCTACTGAATCTAGTGCTCTGGAGTGGGAGCCAGCGTCTGGGTTTTCACAGTTCCACGCGGTGCTGCTGATTTGCACCAAAGTCGAACCGGATCTTGACAACCTTTCCTGGACACACTGATGCCGAACCAGGGCTTTCCGAATTTTCCCATGCATGTGACCTGTTACTCAACAAAGGGACCGTTTGTTTATTTTGGCATCTGGCAGTGTAATTTGTCCGTTATTGGCATTGGAAAAGTTAATGAAGAGAATACGGAAAACTCTGGCATCAAAGGCCACGTGAGCGTAATGTATAGACACTTCAAGGAGGCAGGATTTGGTTCCACAGTTTCCACAAAAAGAAAGACTTTCTTATGACTGGTATGGATTACGTGTTTCTCTGCCCCGAGAAAGGTTTTCCTGGTATATGGCAATTGCCCTGCCTTGGGGACGTGCCATCTGGGCGCCGTGAGGAAGTCTGAGAACGAACTACATGGCGTAAGGGGTCCCAGGTGCCTGTCTGAACTGCGTCAGTATCAGCATTACAGGGGTTATTAAGCCTAAGTTCTGCAGTTCTGTACCCGAGAGGGTCTTTGGCATAACCGGTGGGAGTCTGCACTTGCACTGAGTCTTAGGAGAGTTTTAAAGTGCCACACCTGAGACTTACGAAATATCTATATCTATAACTGTATCTAGATATTCGAAGTTCCTTCCCAGTTCTGCAAGTGTGTGAAAGAGTTAGCTTCTGAAGGTCGAAAAAATGAGATTAAAGAATTTTCTCCTTCAGATAAAAAGTTCACCTTGAAAAGGAATATGGGTGAGCGCTGGTGGCTCAGGGACTGAGCTGGCAGATGGGATGTAGACCACGTAAAGCCCGAGGACCCAGGTTTGCAACCCAGAGCAGGGAAAACAACAAAAAATAAATAAGCAAATAAATAAAAGTGCTTCCTTTCCTCCTTCCTTCTTTAAAAATGCTTCTTCCTCCTCTGACATCCTTCCTCTTTTTTTTTGCTATAAAAAATGTAACATGGATGGTGATGTTCTACGTGGGCGCTGCTGAGAAGCAGGTTTCAAGCACAGCAGAGGCACACCGGGTGGCTTGCAAGTTAAGTCTGTGGCTCTGGTGTTGTCCACATGAAGCCCCAGAACCTGGGGTTTGAAGCCCAGGACCAGGGATGGGATGGAGAGAATAACCAGAATGAAAAACCAAAACAATGGATGAAAAATGCTGCTTCCTCCTCTCTCTTCCCACCTGCCTGCCTACTCTCCTTCCTTTGTGCCTGCTTCCTTCCTCTAAAATAAACAAAACAAATTGATAGCAAACAAAAGAAAATCTATAGGAAGATTTTGGATTACATGAAAACACATCTTGGCTCTGAGGATTATTAAACATGGGAGCGGGCTGAGTCCTTTGTGAACTACTCTTCTCAAATGAGTCCTGGAGCAAGGCTGACTTCTCATCTGTCTGTAGTCATGTGGGGAGTCTCTTCCATTCCTGATGGTGGGGTTCTGATCTGCATGGCAGTAGAGAAGGTGACGGTCTTGTTTCCCTCAGTCTCATAGAAAAGCTGCCATGAAAGTGTCCCTTAGCATTAGATGGCTAATACAACAGACTGAGCAGGTGATGAACAGATATAAAATATTCATATTGGAGTAAGACTTGAGCTGGAGCTGGAGAACAATCGAGTGTCTAGTTGACTAGTTACTCAATCATCTGTGGATGATTTCAGAGACGTCAGCTTGTATCTGTGTATCTGCTCATGGGCACCAAGCCTCCCATATAGAAAAATAGGAAAGAAACTTTACCTGACAATATCTTTTTGTGGTTCTGATTTTAGCACTAGACATCAAAGTCAAAGCTGCCCAAAGGGGAAGATCTTAAAAGTGAAAAGGGAGGCAGGAAGGAAGCCTCTGGACAAATACATATAATGAGCAGGCACCGCAGAGAACAGCCCCACCCTGATGGAAGGGAGTGGGTGGGGCTGGGACCCAAAGAGAACCAGCCGGTGGGGCCAGACCAGAGTAGACACAGCTCTCACTGCTCTGACATTGCTTAAGAACTTCTGTTCCAGGAGGATGGTCCTAGGAAGACCCTGGTGTTTTCTTAGTTGGAGATATAACCAAAAGTGATGTAGAGCTGAGAAGACCCTTCCACATTGTTCAGAATGTCCCTGCGACTGTTGGTCCGGCACACGCAGTAGGAGCAGGGCAGTGATCGGAAACATTGGTTCTGGGGTCAGGTGATCTGGACGGAAACCTCCCCCACCACTTGGACAAGTTTCTCAACACGTCCAGGCCTTGGTGTCCTTATTTAGAATACAGGATAGTGAGCAGTTCTTGAGTTATTGATGCGATTTCTTGAGGGAACAATGAGGGCACATGCTAAGGACTGGATAGATGTTTATTTCTGTCATTTTCCTAAAGAAATGCATGGCTAAATTCTTCAAGTCACTGAAGCAGAGCCTCCCAAATGCCTGGGTAACATCTGGCGGCAGTCTGTCACCAGCCTGTCACCAAGTTTTCAGCCTTCCTGCATAAAGGGAGAAATAAGGAGATGGACGTGGGCATGTGACATTTGGTGACAATGGAAGCTCTCTTTACTCCCACTCCCTTCCAGCCCTGTGGCGCTGTTCCCACCAGCTCACCAGGAGCACTGGCAAGATGGTGCCCTTCGGTGTTGGATCGCTGAATGACAGCTCCCTGCTTCACTCCAGGCGTGTACAGTGACTTTGCTTTGGGACAGAATGAGCATAGTAGATGGTGCTTTTAGTTCTTTGCAGCCCTAAGAGAGTCCTTGATATATTTTTGTTGGTATTCTTGTCTGTGAAATCTAACAGCCTAGCCTTTTTCTAAGAGGTGAAGGATGAGTGGGGCAAGCACCGGTGCCTGATGCTCTAAGGCATGACCTGGGAGGGGAGTCCTCTCGGCACCCACAGCAGCATGGGCTTCTCTTCATGCTTCTCATGCGCTTCCTTTTATTTTATTTGTTTTTTACTTTTGTCCCTGACCCCTTTCTCCCTCTGAGTATGTCTCTGACCTTATTCTCTCTATGGCTTTTGCTCTAGCTCTTGAGAAGAGCAGCCCATGTGACGCCAAGCCAGCTACTTCGGCACAGGAATTAGTATTTTGATCTGAAGCCGCCTGAGAAGACAGTTGCAAGACAAGCTCCCTGTGGTCCCGAAGTCACTTAGGAGCAGGACATACGTCTGCAAAGGGGACCCCTTCCCCTCCCTGACAGCAAGACTGGGAGTTCGCCCAGATCCATCTCCCATGAGACCCCTCCTCCATTAACCTTCCTGTCATTGGCCACCCTAGAGACTCAAGTCCTTTTATTTTGCTGTATCACTCTCCAAACATCTGGGGTGGGCAGGGGTGAAGACCCGAGCAGAGACAGGCAAGCAGGAAGAGAGAGGAGGACACATTTTTATTTGGTTCCTCACCTTGTGTCCCCCGGCCCCAGTCATGAACCTCAGCCCTGGGGATGCGTGTGGACTATGTCCAGCAGCCTTAAGCATTGAGCCACCTGGGCGCACCTGGTTTCTTTCTGTTCACACGCACTTTAAGCCCCGGTCTCACCATCCCTTGAATCCCTCCTCCCTGCATGCTCATCGCCCAGTGCAAGTGCAAAGTATGTGCTCATGTGTGTTTTCTTCTTGCTGGTCTGTTTTTGTCTGTCTAATAATGGACAGGTCCCCCACCAGTGAACTTAGGAGGGCAGAGGGGAAACAAGCCAACGTTTCCTCCCCTATGACTTACGGGCTGTTTTCTCCCCGCCCCCCACACACCCTCTTTTTTCCTTTGGTTCTTCCTACCCCGTTTCTCCCCTCCTCTCATACTTCTGCTCATGTTCCCCATGTGTGCTGCTCCCCCAGGGCACTGTGGTAGAGGGCACAGGTGTGGCGTGCTGTGGACAGACACCCTGCCCATTCCCTCCAGACCTCAGTCTGTGCTGAGGACAAACCAAGGGTAGCATTCGAGATGGAACCTCTGTCCCCAGAGAGTGGCCACCACTCAAGGAGACGCTCCCTTTAGCACTGCAGGGTGGACCGTTGCCCAGGTCCCTTCCAACAGCAGGGGCACATTTGGAACAGTGAATTTGAGGGAGAGAAGGTAGACTCTGGGCAAATTCTGAGGGTCAGAGTCGAGGCAGAGATGCACATCTGTGATTTTAGCAGATCCTTTGAAATGTTGCGGTGAGATGTTTCTTCCCTTTAGTGAGAGAGCTGTTGCGCCACTTTGATTTGCTTTGTTTGGGACATTCCTGATTTTCGTCATGCAAGTCGCAAGTCCTGGGAAACCCCTGGAACACGAGGACAATTAGAGCCAGTGGTGATCTATCTTTTACTGGACTCTTTGTCAGAAATCAGGCTCAGCTCAGTCAAAGTTCAGGTAATGGAACCAGTGAGGAGAGGTGAACGTTGCTGGAGTCATTTTACCCAGAGGGGAGAGAGCTGCTGGTGGGTGGACAGGGGCTATTTTGGTGACAGCCTTCCTGTGTGTGTTTCCAGCCTGTCTGTCCATCTCCTCCGGAGCTCAGAGCCAGGGGAAATGGGTGTGAGCGGAACCCAAGCTCACAGCATCACGTTTCCTGACAATAAGTGTTCTTTGACACAAGAATGAGTTTGAGACATTTAGGTATTGTTCTTGGAGGTCTCATGCTCAGGGGATTAAGGGCTCTCAGAGTCTAGCTGTGGCTCCAGAGCAAGGGGATGGGCACGCATGTCCAAGATTCCTTCCAACTCTGTCTCCATCTCCTCACTGATCATGGCTTTGGTGGTTTCTCAGGTACTCTCTTGCTTGTAGTCAAATCTTAAGATAACCAAGAAAAACTGCTCTGATTCTAGTGTGCTGAGGAAGCCAAACTTCCCCAAAGCAGGAAGGAGAGAAAAGTCTAGCATATTTGTATGTGTTTCCCTAAGGATGCTTAAATTTAGAAAGATTACTTATTGGTAAGACAATTTCCTGAAAGCAGTATTAGAAACTTAAAACTGCGAGTAAATTCCTGATGATTTTCTGACTTTTGCAGGCCGAGGGAGCCCCACCTCTGTCCCCACACACAGGCCTGGCATCACCCCAGGTCTTCATGACTGTTGAACCTTGCATCCGATCTTGCCCATAGGATTCTTACATCAAAGAAACTGGGTCTTATGGAATAATGAAACTAAAAGGCAAAACAAGCATTTAAAAAATTCTGTGTCATTGAGTTATTTCCAGTTTTCAAAATCAGCTTCTTTTCCTTCATGAAATTTTTCACATTCTGAGAACTCAGGCTGAGCCATCTGGTAGGTAACTGTGGAGGTTAAAATTGATAGGGTGTAGGGATGTTTCCCGTTCACATAAACAGTTCTGTTTGTTGGACATGATGCACCATCTACACGGAATCTGAGCAGCTCTTGCCACAAAGCTCTTCTGAAGTTGTCATTATTTCTCACAGAACCCAGACCAGCAGACCTGACGTCAGAACCTGGTGACATGAGCTCCGGCTGATCTCCTTCTGATCAGCCTCCTGTGGGGATTCTGCGGTATATTAGCCAGGGCTCTCCAGAGAGACAGAAGCCAGAGCATGTGGATACATGGAGAGATCTGTTTTAAAGAACTGGTGGCAAGTCCAATGTGGGCTGTTAGGCTGATGCACTGATGCCTCGGTTCACGTGCAGTGTTGTCAGGTTGGAGAATTCCTTCTTGCTGGGGAAGGGAGTCAGTCTTCGTTCTCTCAGTCCGCCAGCTGCCTGGATGAGGCCCATCCCTCGGATGGAGACCGGCCTGCTGCAGTTAGAGTCCACCCATTTAAACGTCAGTTGCATCAGAAAACACACTCATGAAAAATACAGAATAATTTTGTTTGCTTTTGTTTGTTTGAAGACAAGTAGGCAGGCAGGAAGAGAGAGGAGAGAGAAGCATCTTTATTTTTTTTTTAATTTAGTTGTTCACACTGGTTGCTTCCTCCTAGACCCGGTACCCAAACCCAGGGGTACGTGGCCTGTGTTCCTTCAGAGGCAATTAGCCCAACCGCTGCTCCACCAGGGCTCACCCAGAATAAAGTTTGACCAAGGTCTGGACACCATGGCCGAGCCAAGGTGACGCACAGCATCGTCCATGACACGTGGGTCGTGTCTACACACGTGCTGCATGCGGTCTCTCGTCCTCATCCTGACACTGACCCACCCAGCCCACCGCACACCCCCTGTAATTTTGTCCTGGGTTTCTCCATGGAGGAGAAGGTTGAGTTGGAGCTGCATCACCAACTCAAAAGGCTGTGGGAAACACCACCAGAGGAAACACAAATAAAAAAATTCCCGAGGTCAGGATAAATCCTAAACTCAAGGAACAGCAGCTGGATTCTCACATGAGTGGCCTTTGTTGAGTAAGAACTTACATTAGTTTGGTTTCACTTCTGGGTGTAGGTAATGCTCGAGGGCGCTATAACTTTCCAGGGCCTGCATAGATATCGGCTTCTATTTCCAGAGGTGCTTTCCACAAAGGAGCACAGCACAGACAGCTCTGCAGTAACTGATTGTGGGTGTAAGTCAAGGGCACCGCAAGCCTTTGAATGTGATTTAAGTGGGTCAGGGGGTTTCCCCCAATGGATTCTTCCTTTTAGAAGAGAAAAGTCTTGTTTTGTCTTGCTTTGTTTCCACTGAGCATCCATTTAGTGTTACAGGTTAATATGAGACTGATGGTGCACCCCGGTGGCTCAGGTGTTAAACCTGTGCCTGGGGAGCTGTCCACATACATCTCAAGGATCCAGGTTTGTGGTCCAGGGCCAGGGGAACAGCTAAAATGAACAACTAACTAAGTAAGATGGTTCTTCCTCCTCTCCCATCCTGCCTCCTGCCTGCCTGCCTGCTCCCATTCTCATAAAAAAAAAAAAAAGTGATTGTGGTACCAGCAGAATGGGATCATTTGCAGATTTTATTAATGTTTTCATCTAGGCCTTTCAAACCTCAGCTTTATCAGTAAAATAGTACAGTTGCAAGCAGTAATTTCATATATTAAACTAATTTTCTGATGCCTTTTTTTAATTATAGTCCCCTAGTTGCTCACTCCCAGTATTATTCTCCTTGCTTTAGACATCCACTGTAGCTTTTATTTATTTTTTTACTTTTGCACCTTAAAATAAACTCATATGTATAAGTTCCCCATTCCTCATATATATGCCAACACACCCTGCCCTCCAGCACATCACCAAGTGTTCTTCCCCACTGTCTAATGGGCTCTGCCATCACTTGCCCCTCTGCCCCACTCCATCCTATTCCCTACTGGTCACCTCAGTTCTGTTGCAAGTGTCCAGGGTTTGGTTCTATTTCATCTGTTCCTTTGTTTTGTCTATTCAATTCCACCTGTGAATGAGGTCATCTGGTCTCTATCTTTCTTCTTTTGACTTATTTCACTTAGCAGCATCCCTAGATCCATATGTGTTGATTCAAATGACAGGGTTTCATCTTTCTAAGGGCTGTAGTATTCCATTGTGTATATGTACGGCATTTCTTTATCCATCCATTTGATGTTGGGCACCTAGGTAGTTTCCAGTTCTTAGCTGTTTTGCATAAGGCTACAGTAAACATGGGGGTGCATACATCTCTGCAAATGAGTGTTTTTTTATCTTTTGGATAAATAACTAGAAACCCACTATAGCTTTTAATGTGTGTTCTTCCAACTCATCTTCCTTACTTCTTACATATAAGGTAGGCTTATGTTTACATGACCAGTGTTGTGCAATGTCTCCTTCAACCTGTGATGTTTTTGAGATCTAGCCGTATTGATATTAGTCAATCTTATTTACTGATTCTGACTACTGTCCAGTTTTCTCATGTTTCTAGTGGACTAGTGACTACTTATCCACATTCCCACTCGAGGACAGTTCGATTGTTTATAGCCATTGACAATGACAGATGATGGTACTAGTATTACATTAAGTGTCTGTGTATTGAAAGTTTTTCTGAGCATGTCCCTCATTAACAGTATTTCTGGGTCATGCAAAGACTGTATACTTATATGTTTTCACTACTGTCCAACTGACTCCAAAAATGATGGTTCCAGTGCACCCTAGTGGAGTAGTGGTGAGGTCCACCGCCTCTGGTCAAACGTCATCCACATGTATCCCAAGGACAGGGGTTGGCATCCTTGGGGCCAGGAGGGTCAACCAAAATGAACAATTAAATAAAAATAAAGTACTGCTCCTCTTGTCTCTTCCTGCCTGTCTGCTTGCCTTCATTCCTGCCTGCACCTTTCCTTTAAAAAGAAAGATTGTGCCGGTAACTCAACAGCACTGAGAACGCACAAGGGGTCCTCCTCCCCCACATGCTGTTATGGCTCTTTCATTTCTGGCAAGTCTAATGGTTTAAAGTAGTCTCTCATTTTTACCACATCTCTGTCTCTCTGACTACAAACAAGCTGAAAATCTCCTCATGTGTTTGTTGACCATTCTGCTTTTATGTCTGTGAATTTTATTCATATTTTTGCCCATTTTTCTGATTTTTCTTGCCAACGTGCAAGAGTACCTTAAATAGTCCAAATTTTAATCTTTTGTCCTAGTTTTGCAAACTATCTTGTAGAACATCTCGTGTTCTGTGAACATCTCCTGTTCTTTATCAAAGGCACCTTGCTTTAAAGAAAAGGCTTTGCTTCTGATGTCATCGACTCCATCAAGTTCTCGCGGTGCGTTTTTTGTGCCCTCACAGCGAGCTTTGGTTTGAGCCAACAGCAGCAAACGCTGTGGTTGGCAGGGTGGTCCGGCTGGAGTGGGCCGGCCGAGCTGGGCTGGACATTGAGGTGGGGACCTCAGCTGGGGTGGATGGGCCTCTCATCCCCAGGGCCACTCATCCTCCAGGGGGCTACCCCAAGCTTCCTGCTTCCTCACAGGGTCTCAGGGTCCCCAGCAGCAGCGGGCAGCAAGCCCCAGTGGACATGCGCTTTGCATGTCTCAGCTCCATATTGCTAATGCCCACGGGGCGGGGGTCAAGGCAAGTCATGTGGCCAAGCCCAGGTCCAAGGTGTGGGCAACAAGTGTGCATCTGCCTCCTGATGGGAGGAGCTGCCGTGTGTGTGTGTGTGTGTGTGTGTGTGTGTGTGTTTTCATAGACTTTGTATTTTAGAGCAATTTGAGGCTCACACGTGAGCAGAAAGTTGGAGATGCCCCACAGACACCAGCACGCCTGGCTTCCCCCACTGCCAACACCCCCTCCCGAGTATACTTTGCTGACAGCTGATGGCCTCCCACACACGTCATTATCACCGCACATCTGCAGTTGACATTAGCTTGACTCTCGGTTTTGTATAGTCTGTGAGCTTGGACAAACGTATCTTGATGTGCGACCACCATTACAGTATCAGACAGTGACTCATTGCTGGAAAATGCTGCATTTCATCATTTCCCACCCCAACCCCAGTCTCCCTTGTTCCAACCTATAAAGACATTCTCCTGTATTTCCTTTCAGTAGTTTCATATCTTTTAAATGACTTGGTGTCTGCTTCTTTATATTATGATTCTAAATGTATTCAAATATGAATTCAGTTATGATCACATATAATTATATTCTAGACCATATTGACATTACATTAATTATTAAAATAAAGGTTTATTGAAATCTATTCTTCCACAGATTGGGCCATATTTTCCAAAATTCATTACTATATAATGTGTCCTTTTCCCTCTGACCTGTAATTCCAACTCTACCACATACCAATTTCCCATACGTGATGCTGTCACAACTTTCTGTATATTGTCTCTCCTCAGCTTTAGGATTGGTATGTGAGTTGCTTTCTAACGGAATCTGATGCCATCTGATAGTCTTTCTCTGCGCCCCCACCTCAGAATTCCCTTGGCTATTTGTGGATTGTTTTAATCTTCTTCATACATTTTAGAGTTAATTTTTCCAATTAAAAATCATCTCGATGGACGTGCCCCAGTGGAGTAGCAGTTAAGTCAATTGCCTCCAAAGGAGCGCAGACCACGTACCCCTGGGTTTGAGCCCCAGGTCCAAGGGGAAACAACCAGTATAAGCAACTAAGTAAAAATAAAATAAAATGCTTCTTCTTCCTCTCTCTCCCTGTCTGCCTGTCTACTTGTCTTCATTCCTGTCTGCACCTTTCCTTTAAAAAAAATCTTCAAGATGCATAAGTTCCAGGGATCTGCTACGGCCTGGGGAGTCCACCTCACAGCTCACAGCTCTCAGTGCTGTACTGTGAGCCTGGACGCCGCTGTGAGAACACAGCTTTCCTGTTCTCGTCTTCACAACTACAAAATGGTAATTGTGTGAGGTGAAGGATGGGTTAACTAAGTTTATGGTGGTAATCATCCTGCAGTAGACAGGCCTTTCAAATCCTCACACTGCACATTAAGCTTGTGTAATGTTATGTGTCATTTCTAGCTCGAAAAAGCTGGAAAAATCATCAGAGGTTCTGAGGAACACTGTATTTATTGATTTAGAGATTAATTTAGTGAAAATGAACATTTATTGTGTGCTAACTTGGTCCATTCATAAATATGGTACATATCTCCCTGTTTCTTTAGGTAATCTTTTATATCCTTGATGAGGCTGCATTTTTTCCATAACGTGAGAAATTTTTGCGGGGGGAGGGGCGGGCATCAGTTATTTCATAGATACTTTATAGTTTGGTGATCTTTTTTTAATATTAAACAATATAGTTTTCCCTCCTGCATTTTACCAGACTTCACGTGTTACTGATGTGTCCTAATGGAATTGCTAAAATGTAGTAATAAAGGTCCAAATCTGAGGAAAAAGCACCTCATTCAGGTTTGCATCAGCATTAATATTTGAGGGGAGCCTTCAGAAATGCAGCGCATGACTAGTTTCCAAATGAAGTCAGGCCGTGGAAGGGTTCAGCCACGAGACCGTCATAGATGTTTCTCGCCGCCGTGGTGGTCAGGTCTCCACACGGTGCACAAAGGCATAAGGCCGTGAGCTGCTCTCTGAAGCCGCCTTTATTCCAGCTCCCCAGTGTTCCAGAGAATTCATGGCTCACCTGTCAAAACCAGGTCCCAGAGAAGTTTCAAAAACCAGCCAGATGGGAGAGCGTTTGATGGCCCCTGCGGCCTGATACCCCAGCGACAGCAAACAAAGGTGGGGGGGACGGTCCTTTTCTGACGTCAATTCCACGCCCCTTCTTTCCCTCCTTGCCGGGGCCTGAGAACAGAGCGAGCTGAAGGGAGAAACTGAGATACCTGAATTTTCACAATGCGGGGGGCCAGCGATTTTCAACACTTGCTCAGAAAAAAAAGGATTCAAACTGCTTGTCATGCTTGCATAGAAAATAGGAATGTCATGAACCTTTTGAGAAAGGTTTTTTGAGAAAACCCCGCTCAGACGGCTTAAGAGTGTTTTGTCTCACTGAGGCATCACTGGGCTTAGCAGGATGATTACCTGGTTTCAGAAGCCAATGCCACGCGCATTGCTTTTTGATCTGAGACATTCCCCTGATGTTTGTTTGGTTTTTTTTTTGGTTGTGTTTTTATTAGATTGTAATCCTTTTTTTTTTTTTGCATTCATTTTTAATATCTGGATACACTGCCAGTGTTGCTGTAAACGAGGAGACGTGATGCAGGAGAATTCTCAAGGATGAGCACAAAATACCTACATTACACTTGCGTGAAGGGCCTCAGCCTGAGTCACCCCTCTGAGGCTGAGTTTACGCATCTGACACAGGAGGGGTGAGATGATTCCACGCAACCTCTCCAATGCGACGACTCTGGATGTCCTCTTGGAGTTTGGAGATAAATCCTGCAGTTTCTATAAATAAAATCAGAAAGCAGCCACTTCCTTAACACCAGAGAGCAGCTCGGGGAACACATAATCACCATGCGTCTGTAATCCCCGAGGAACCAAATCCGAAACTGTCAGGACGGTGCGGCATTCACAGGACAGCCAGGAGCCAACGTGCAGACTGAATATCATCTTTGCAGAGTCCACATTCGTTCTAGCAATTGCTTGGACTGCCAGGAAAATTGGAATGGATGAGACGTTCGGTTTATCAACAAGATAAAAGGCTCACAGATAAAGTGAGTTACTTGCCTGTGCGCCGACCAAAAGGTGACTCTCCCCGAAATTATGCTGAACATCTAAGGAATTAATCTAGATGCGTGAGCTCAGCCTGACTTCAAGATGCTCCGATGCCCTTCGTAGCAGTGAGTGAGGCCGAAATGGCACCAGCTCTGGTTTGCTAAGGCAATGACAGCTGCCAGGAAAAAAGAAATGAGATCAGTCTTTCTAAAGATATACGACAGCAATGACTTGTTGTAGAGGCATTCAGTCCACTGTTATCTATTAATTGCCTCCTGATCAAGACATCATGTCTGCATTCTCTGCCTTCCAGTGGTATATGACTTAGCAGCTGCTGTCACCTCTCCAGCTGGGGACCCCAGTGATCTCGAAGCTCCTGCAGACCACCCTGGGGACCCCAGCGATCTCGAAGCTCCTGCAGACCACCCCAGGGACCCCAGTGATCTCGAAGCTCCTGCAGACCGCACCAGGCCCGTCAAAGCAGCTCTACAACAGCCTTGCATCACTGAATCATTTTTCTTAGACAGTCCCCCAAGTCCCTCTATTGGTGAGAATAGACTCAGTGAAATGTTTCCAGTGTGATGAGTTTATTCTTTCTGAGATTTATTTGACGAGCAATGTCCAGTGTCCCACACAGACTAAAATCTCTTCCACTTGTCAAGGGGTCAGGAGAAGACCACTCCCCCAGACCCTGTGTCCCCCAGTCCAACACTCAGTCTCTCTGAGGCAACCAAGCTCTTTGCTCCCCTTTCCTGGGCGAGAGGGACGTCGGATGGACACCTGGTGCGTGAAAGACCCCCGAGGCTCTGCACCTCACAGCTATTAATCTGCTGCTCAGCCCTCTCCCTCCAACAATCTGTCCCTTCGACCTTTCCTCACCGGTCCTCCGTGAAAACCAAACCCTCACCCTCACCCGCAGCTCAGAATCTTCTCTGAGTTTCTCTCGCCCCCCCAAAGAAGCAGAGGTTCACACAGGACAGAGTGGAAAGGGGCACAGAGCGGGGACCACTGCTCCGGAGCGAGGAGGCCCTGGGCGGTGAAGAGCAGGGCCGCTGCCGTGTGTGCAGAAGTGTGAGGACACCGAGGAAAACAGGCTGCTCTGCCAGCGAGAGGCCC